>UELV01181363.1:4111-37327 GCA_900490015.1 Megastigmus stigmatizans
ACATACAATCAGCTACAACAAAAAAAAAATACAATTTTCATAAGTAGGCAGTCACTGGTTTAATCAGTAAACTTTTATTGTAGTGAATATTAACTGATTCGCAGTAAACCAACTTGAACTAATTCAAATAGTTTATATTACTGCGAATTAGTGGATTTTCACTGATTCAAATTTTGAGAGCAGATCTTGCAGTATCGGTAAAAACACATCATTCCCGCGTTATTCCTGGCTATAACTCGACTTGCGTGTAGAGCGAGCTGCTGCTAGTCGCCGTTCACGTAGTTTATACTACTAGCTAAGCGCAGCTCTCGCATTCATATGCGCTTACGGGGTCAATTAGTCTGTAAACGTTTAAAACCGCCACACTTTCGTTACAGTAGCTCTGCTCACAATTTGCCAAGACTTTTCTCAGCGTGCGTTTACATCGATACGTAGCCAACGAATTTTATTGTACCTGGAATGGACTAAAACAGCCGATTAAGTGTCTCGCGATGACCACGACACCAGGACCAATATTTGTTCTTTTACAGCTGGAATTATAAAGCGCAGAAAAGATCTATCAATTCCATGACAGAGTTTCTTTAACCTTGATGAGCTGTGCCGATGTGAAAATGAGAGAGATAATTGATGGGTTCAGTGACTTTTCGTTTTGTTTTAAGACCGCATAGGCTCTTTAAGGATATTTTACAGTAATTTCGAAAAATTCTGAAAATTTAGTTTATTGTTCCTAGCATAAAAAGTCTACTCCATGATTTTTTTTAGATTTATTTACCATTCCATTGTTGAGCAAATCAAAGTGAAATAAAAGAAATTCAACACGTTATGGAGCGCCAAGCGACGCAAAGGTTTGATACGGAAAATAGCCCCTTATTATATCCTTTTTTTTATTTCTCTTTGATTTGTACAAGAATTACACGGTAAATATATCTAAAAAAAATCATGGAATTGTTTTTTGAGGATATAAATAACACATCAAATTTTCAGAATTTTTTGACATTATCTAAATTACTGCCAAACGCCTTTAATTTATTAAATTTTAGGAAAACAGTTAATTTATGTAGAACTATTACATCGATCAGAATTTTTAGGGTTTTTATGCCTTTCCTATGCTAAAGAAATAAGAATTAACATTGATAATATATTTATGAATATATGCAATAAACTGCAATAAAAACTTGTTTCTTATGTAGATAATTAGCATATATGCATATATAAGATACATATAAACCATACTAATTTTTATTTTTTATTCTTGTAGCAGATGAATACCTTTATAAACTATTCAGAAGTCACCTCTGTACTCTAAATGTCAAAATAAGATTTTATGTTGAATTGTTTCAATTAAGTCTTAATGATTTATTGTTCTGAAAATTAATAAAAATATAATACTAATTTATAACTTAATTTGTTACTATATGTTATGTTTAGCTCTTTTACTAATAATTGAATTAAAAAAGCACTAATTTATTATGGAAATACTATCAGCAATATTAAACACACATTTTTGATAATAGCGGGTATGAAACTAAACAAACTTTGAATATATTTTATATTAAATGTATTAAAAGAAAAACATTAAATTGCTACTTAAATTTATTGTCGGTAACTATGGAAAAAATATGTTTTCATTTAATCAAAAAGAAGTTACACCATTTTTAAAGTTTATTTTGGAAATTTTATACATAGTTTTAAATTGAATTATCAACAGCAATATATTATTAATATTATATTATTGAATCAAGTTATAAATTTGTTTAAAAACATAATAATTTTCAAAGTCTAAGTTATATTGTTGACAATGACACAATATGTTTTAAAAAATCTTACTAAAAATGTTCTTTTATGATAAATTAGCGTTCAGTCAACAGTAAGGAATAAAATAAAGGTGAATTTTCGATTCACCTTGGTACATCATAAATAAAATTATATGTTTCAAGATCTCTATTTCACTGCAGTTGATATAATTGTTCACGATAATTTATTGTACATTTCTTATACGATATTTTGTATATGTAGGTGTCATTATGTAAGATTCAATAAAAATAATATCAATATTATCATTAAAATTCAATAAGGAGCTGACATATGTTCATAAAATGTTCTCAAGCATACATATATATAAACGTGCAATTTAAATAAAAACACTCATGTAATTGCTGTAATTCGTGGCAATATTCATATAAGAGAGCTAGTTCAATTTCTTATGAAAGTAGACTAAGCATATACAATTTAAAAGTTTGCATAATGTTACTCTAGAAATTTAAATTACGAAAAAGTTGCATGCATTATCGATATTTGCTAGTAAGATTTCTATAATATGTTTAATATATAAGTGGAAAAATATTTTTAAAAATTTATTTTTTGTATCCGGACGTACAAGGGTAGTCCACGCCCTTTAGGAACTAAAAAGTGCTCAAACTTTGAAAATTATTTTCTTACATAACATTATGAAGTTTAGTACCCTGTAGTCGATTCTAATAGACTGTAAAACTAATGCTATACATATTACATAATATATGGACTAAGATTACTGCTAATCTTTTCATGTGTATCTTGGTTACTGCATATGCAAATTAATTACAGGTACCGGACATCGTTTATTAGTTAAAAGACAACATTTTACAAAGTTTCAGTAAATTTTATTTTTCCAATGTGCGTGGACTGCCATTGTTCGTAATGTAGGACAACTATAGAACGAATATTTTAAAAACAGTTTAATTCTGCACTAAATTGAATAATAAATAAGTATTTATTAAAAATGTATTGAATTTATTATGTTTAATGCTTATTAAATGTATTGAATTTATTATGTTAAATGCTTATGAAATGTATTAAATTCATCATACAAATATAAATTAAGTATAAAAATATGGTCTAATTTAGTTCATTTTAAAATATGAATAAAAAATTCGATATTTAAATATAAAGTTTCAACGTTATTTAGAAAATAAAAATAAAAATAGTTTATTAACTATATTTTTCTAGTAAAATACTTAAAATACTTATTCTGAAAAAATCATTAGTTCAAAGCTACATATTTATGTTAATGTTATTCTTATTTACAGTTATTTATTTAATTTTATTTTATCGCACTTTAGATGAACATAACCAGTATTTTTACTTTTATCCTATACAATTTTGAAAACGATTCATATTCTGTACAAAAGTTTAATCGCTGTGACATAAATTTCTAAAACTTCAAGGCGTATTCGAAATGTGTGAAATGCTTTAGTCTCGTGATAATTACCTGCGGAAACATCTTGGTTATCGAGTTCATCAGGTCTTTGCACTGGAGCCATAATCTGTTCTACGAGATCCCATTTGGCGTTCAAATGATCAACTCGCCAAGAAACTTCTTCTTTTAAAGAAGGAGCTCGAGCAATTAACTTCTCCGCTTGCTCATTGAACAGACGTCTACGATATGCCTTGCGCCGCAGTTCCTCTGTGTGAGCCTAAAAATTAATATATATATATATATATATTATTGTATAAATTAGAATATATATTAAATATATTTTAAAATACTTTTGAGTTGCCTTTAATATATTTTAACAAATAAAGTTTACATAAAGTATTCGTTAACAAAAGAGTGAATAGTAAAAAAAAAGTTTACTCAATAGATTGCATTATCATCAATTATAGTAGACAAACTTTCTAAACTATATCAATGTAGCATATTCAATTGTGACATTTTTAAAATTGAAATACTTAACTTTATAAAACTTGATAAAACATATTTGAGTTTTAAGTATTCTGACTATTTTTATGAATAATTAAGCTAATTTTTTAAAATCAATAATAATTTTTCGTAAATTTAGTTTTTTTTAGTTTTATTAGAATTTACTTTTTAAAATTTTTTTGTGTGTATTCGAAAATAAATGGTTTTATAAATATTATAAGACTTTTCGGTATCGTAAATATTAAGTTAATGTGTTTTAAGTGAATTTTTCGATTTCTAATAGAAACCTAAAATTATTCTAATTTATTTAAATTCTATTTTTTTTTAAGTCAAAAATATATAACAGTAATCTAATAATTAACAGATATATACCATGATTTTATTAATAGTTCACTAATTGTAACACATTTTTGAAAAACATTATATACAAGCAGTAATATAATATAAAAACTTTTTATATAATGGGTGTAATTCTTCGTAATATTGGTACAACCGAGCTACTCTAATTTCTTAAATAATACACAATTGCTTAAATAGCACACAAAATAGACTCTATAATTATAGTATAAGATACTCTCTGCAACTAAAGCGAAACAAAATTTGATTTTATTTATTAAAATTAGTTTTTATATGTTTATAAAGTGTTTTAGATTATGTATCCTTAATAATCACACATGCTTAAATATTTGTTTCCCAAATAAGTATTTTATTGGGGCTTTTATCAAAACATCAAATGTCTCTCTATTCAATATAAAATATAATAAAATTATTTAAAGGGGCACGCAAATATGTACAATGTTACTTTTTTATCATTCTAAGAAAATAAGGCGCGTATTATATGGTTGTTATTTCAAAGATAACATCCGTGTACACAAGCAACTTTGCGAATCATTTCCGTTTCAGTTTATGGTTACACATACCACGCGCAGACTTTTGTCCAGCAGATTTTCTTCCTTTGAGTAAACTAGCTCTTGAAGTACTCGCAACCACGAGTAAAGCTCGGAGAACTGACAGCTGACTTCCTTCAAACCCCAGGAGACAGTTGAGACGTCTCCCTCATCCCAAGCCAATTCCCCATTAGCTTCCTGTTGGCATAAGATACGAAAATAAGTAATCTCTGTGCATAAAATCTATTTTCAACTAAGTTTTAGGAAAAATATTTTCAGTGTTAAGTGATGAGAAAATGAGAAAAAAAGAAGAAAGTGGTTTTCTTGGCTCTAATGGTTTTTACGGTACTACAGTTGACCTTTATTTTGAGTCCAAAAGTATTCTGCTATTTAAAAGATAAAAAATAATTTCAAAGTGCGTAAGCAATATCAAACTTTCAATTACAAAGTTGCATAATGCATTGAATCAACAAGTCCTTGAAGGAAATTATATAAAATTATTTGAAGAATTCTTGATTTAAAGTATAGTTTCGACAATAGTATTAAACCGGCATATTAAACTTTGAAAAGATCTTCACGAATATGTAGTTTATTTAATTAACAAACGGGCATTATTTGTATATAGTTAATTATGAAATGACGCTCTTACATGAGTGCAATAATTATTATAAAACTTGTTCTAGTTTTAGTGTATGAAATGTTTTGTTTATTATATAGATAAACAATTTTGAATACGATTTGTCTGCGTACTTGTTAAAATTTGCTTTGTAAATTTATATTTTTAAAGAGAAAGACTTAGAAAAAATTCTTACCTTGCATGTATCAATAAGATTTGTATCCATGATGTAATCATAATTTGTACGTATAGCAGCCCAAAAATCATCTTTGCTGTCTTCTGGACCAGACCAATTCTTTGTACACTGTTCTTGCATTGGCTCTTTTCTGTAAATAACAAAAGTATGTTAATAAAGATATAATTATTTTAAATATCCTTATGTTTAAGTTCTATTTTTTTTTTGTAAATAACGTTTCTTGAAACAAATTGAGTTTAAAATTAGGGTAACGATTGATCTTCATTTTTATAGAGTTTTTGTTAATTCATTATTTCATTTATTATTTATAATCATCATGGTTTTAATTTAATGGGTAGAAATGCATAACATTAACGAATTTTCGATTCAGTAAGAACTTATTTACTCATAATGCTCATTCTATATGCCTTAAATTAAGAATAAATGATCAAATTTACTGGCTATTCAAGGCCATTTCAAGAATATGCAAGTTAATTATCTGAAAGTACTGCGCGAAAACTACTAGAAATTGGAATATTCTATTAGCTCTTTTAATTTACTATAAGAGTATGATGGTATTAGATAATTAAAATGAATTATTTTCTGTGTGCAATATTAATTAAGTACATATTTCCTGTTTACGTTTTCTCTTTCATCAATACTTTTTCTTTCAATACTCGCGTTTTGCATATATGACGACACGTACGTTTACTTTATAACAGAGAAAAATTACACACAATTCACATTAAAAGTGTGAATTCTATACATAATACGCGGCGTTCTTTGTCAAAGAACGGCTATTCATATTACAGAAACAAACAAGTTTCTCTGCTTCGAACCTATACATTGTACAATACATTAAGCCGTTGATTAATCGATCGACTCGAGGAAATCATTTTGAAAGAAAATTATGTGGAGATTTTTTAAAAGCCGAAAGTAGGTTCACAAATTTTAAAGTCACTTATTTAAGAATCTAAAAAAGAATTAATAGAAACGACGCTAAAACAATGATTTACGTCGTCAAGACTCACCTTTTCTTAGTGAGACTGTTGTAAGGTCGATCCACCCTGATCCTCGCGTGCTCTGCTCTCTCTAGACTGCCGCTAGAGGGCTGCAGCGAGGACAGCGAGAAGCTCATCTTCATGTTTGCGGCCTGCGACAAGAAAGAGAATCCAGAATTATTATACCGCCTCTCCATTCCTCGCTCTCACTATTATTATACGCTTGATTTTTCGCGGTTTCGCGCATCGTCGGCGCCCAGACTATGCAGTGCGCGCAGGAGGAGTAGGCAGCCGAGTCCAATATGCACGGAGTGCACGCGCACCCGTGGCAATAACATTCGCAGCAGCGATACGATATTATACGATTCTCACGATTATTAAGAGCTGTGCGAGAGCTTGATAGGAAGTGTACACCAGCGGCTCTCTCGGCCACCACCGACTCATTACCAATGCCTCCAATTACGCCCCGATATAGTCGCGCGAGCGCACGCGTAAGCGGCGGTGATTCGTGTTACACATTATGTATATGTATGCGCGCGCGCGTATGTACGCGCTCATCGAAAGTCGGCACGTTAATAAACATCAACGTTCTAAGTGGATCCGAAGTAGCCTGCGTCGCGAATATTACCTAATTAGTTTCCCAATTAAGAGCCGTTGATCGCGTCGGTGCGCTTTTTGCTTATTTCTCTGCTTTTTTACTTTTTTGTTAGGAGCTCAATCACCGATGCAGCGTGTGTATCGCGGCATTTTTGTGAATGAGAAAAGTACGGAGCCTGACTGCTTGTTTTTTTTTTTTTTGCTTCTTTTAACTCTTTAGAGTGAAAAGCGTTGGAAAATTTAGCGATTGTAATGGTGCTGATGTTGCCAAGAGTTGTTACCGCAAGGTGAATGAAATTTTTCATTATCTTTAATTGCGACCTTGATTGCACAGCAAGTAATAATCAATTAGAGGTAGGATTTTTTGTTGTTTTTCTTTCTCAATCCCTCATGCTAAGGCTGGATTTTTTTCAATTACACACGCCGGGAGAAAAAAAAATGTATATATCTTGCATTAAGATTATGTAATTCGGAAAAAAAACACGAACTAATAATGAGGAGAAATACGAAGAAGAAAGTATGTTTTGTAAATAGTTTTCAGTTTTTTCTTGCTTTCTTCATTAAATCAGAAGATGTTATACATCATTTTTAATTGATGTATAAAAAGTGAAATTTTTAATGCATAATTTGGAGCCTCCTGATTATGGAAATACATGCGATGCATTTACTTCGTGGTTGCAAAAAAGGATTAATTTCCGTAGAAATTCATCGCGAATAAAGGAGACATTGAAAAATAATTTTTAGAATTAATTGCTGTTATTTGCATCATACTACATACTGCCTATTCAGTTTCAGTAATTGTCTAGTTACATGTTCTCGAGAGACCATGCAAAACGATTATAAAATATTAGTAAATGCACTCATTTTTTATAGAACAGTTATGGTTATTGTGGTTTTAAGACAATTTATATTCAAATAAACCAATACATAAAATTACCTTAAACGGTTTTGAAAATCCATTACAGTCCGCAAGTAATACAAGAGCTGTATAAGTAGCACAGGCTGACTCTTATTTTGCAAAAGCTTCTTTAATTGGAAAGTACTTGTCCTCGCACCTTATTGGAAATGTACCATATAAACGCGCTGACCTTCTAAATTTTCATACATTCATCTTACATCGCCGTCCTTTTTTTTTTTTTTTTTTTTTTTTTTTACAAAAATGAAGTAAAAATTACAAATTTCCACACTGCACAGAGTCTCTGGGACTTGGGAACAATAAGTATTCACATCGATAAAAGTTCTAAGCTCCTTAACAATGGCACTCCGGGAACAACGAACCACACTTTACTCTCATTCGATGTTGCGGGTTATACACAACGCAAACAAGAAAACTGGCCGCGTTTTACGGTGATGCTACAAGATGCACCTCAGCTGCAGTTTCGCATCTCGAATTTTTCCAGCTCTGTGGTTCACCGATCGACGTCAACTGAAGCACTAACCGGCAAACAAAAGTCTTGGATAAGCCTACAACTGGAATGTGAAACGAGCAGAGCACGCCTGGCATCACCAAAGCCGCACGTCTCGTTCACCTTCCCAAAACAAGCTGCAGCCAAGAAGCAGAAGAAGAAGAAGAAGAAGAAGAAGAGGAAAGGAAGTCTTCTCCCTCAATCTCGCTCGACTGCCTCCTCCGTCTCCAGAGTAAACACACTTGTGAAATCGGTAAACGTCTACGCTGACACACGCACACACACAGAGCTGAGGCACTAGAATAAATTCAAAGGTGAAGAGAGAGAGATATGGAAAGAGAGGAAGAAGAAGTGCGCGCGAGAAAGAGCCGTCGCGCATCCACAAGTGACTCATTTACGACAATGCAGCCATCTAATTGCAGCCGCGTGTGTTCCCTGTAACGGGGACAATGGATGTGTATAGGGCCGCGTGTTATCATAAGCCCGACGACGCGAGCGCGCGAGGCACTGCTGCTGTAGAGCAAGACGACGCGAACCTCGTGCGGCGTTTCATGGCACATCGCACTTACGTGTGCGGTCGCTTTTTCTCTTAAGGCTTTTGTATTTAAGACGCTGTCGAGCGCCGCCGCCTCCGGTGGGAAAAGAAATGCCGTATGCGCGGGCGGAGCGAGCGATACGGAATACCTCGGATTCCTTATGTGTTGAGAGAGAATTCGGTTTTTGTGTGTGACTCAAGAGTGCTGTTGCTTTATCGCGCGGCAGTCCGATAAGAGAGAAATTTTTTAATCGCCAATTAAAAAGACTGTTTATGCGTATATATGTATAGGGGTCTTTTCTAGTCGTTTATGTGCTTGCGGGTAAACTTCGAAACTGCGGTCTAGAATTGTATATGAGGAGGGGATAGGGGAATTATTTTAATATTTACATTCTTCGTTGCGTAATCGGATATATATGCGGAGAGAAAATCGTTATATATGATATCCTTCGCAACGACGCTATTATTCGAAAAGCATGCATTGATAGAGACGTTCGCTCAAAGCCACTGAAATAACAGTTGAAAATAGTTTTTTGCTTCTAGTCGTCTTCAAAGCGAGCTTTAGGACGATCGAAAAATTTGGGTTACGTATATGCAGAATGGTACCGAGAAACGTAATTTTAAACACGCACCACTAACTGAAGCTGTTATGGATCATGAATTATTGTTATGACAGCTCTCGCGAGCTTTAAATATACATATATACTTCTCACTTTCAATGCATCTCTAAGATTTATGCTAACCAACGAATTTAAACGCACAAGAAGCACGCTCACGCTTTATTCAATTGAATTTCTTTTAATCCATTGAATTCGTGATGCCCTATGGGATATAAAATTTCTGGACCCTAAGGTGAAATCAGAGTGCGTAATCTATACTATATCCTTTCGAACACAAATAAAACGAAAATTGAAAAAAAATCATTTCTTCCTATATGCTATAGTGAAAGTTTACGAGGAGCTGCATAGAAAAGACCCCCAAATAATGAACAAGTGAAATATCTATACACATAGGTCTCCCCACTTTGACTTTTACTTGCACATTTGTGTACAATGGCTGTTTCAACATTTTTACGTAACTATATTATTCTTATATGATTAAAGTGAGTATGTTTCATAATTATTTTATATTCAAAAATATTGGAACAACCTTATCATCGGTTTCAAATGATTCAGACTCTTGTTCTAAACAAACTATTTTATTTATAATACTTACTTAAGATTCACTGTATCAGAAATTAGCAAAGTGTAAAAATTTCACTCGAAAGATCTCTATCCGAAACTAAAACTGAAATCGATCATTGAGAGTACCAAGTGAAATTATGCCATTTGTGCCATAGATGGTAAACAGTATCTTATTAAAAGGTCAGTGTCCCCGTGATACATACAACTCACAAAACAAGGAACGAATGAAACATCGTGAAACATGTAGGTCCCATGACACTCTCAAAGCAAATCTTATATTTATTAAAATCCGTGGCGGGCCGCATTGTGTGCGCCAGCAGCGGACACCTAATCTCCAAGTATAAAGCCCGCGCAACTGCGGCCGCTGCACCGTTAAAGCGAATGCAAACACCACGCACACATGAGAAAAATGAGAAAAGAGCATGCGCGTTAAAGAAAACGGAAAAAACGAGAGCGCGCGCAGCCGTGGAGTGCAGCGGCGTGTCGCCGGGAAAATATCCCGCGCGCGAGGCTCCCGCGAAAGACCGCATGAGAGAGGAACACCTATAGCTGAGGAGAGGCTGCACATCTTGCACCGAGAGAGCCCATTACAAAGAGAGTCAAGTGTACCCCGCGCGCTCATATACATCACCACGCTGTATACAAAGGCGAATCTTCCTCTCTCGACCGCGCGGTGCTTTTATAAACGCTGCAGCAGCAAGGTTGCCAGAGGCGCCGCGCGAGTTTTCGCCCCCCACTTCCTTACGGAGGATGTGCATGAGGTGCATACACTCTCTCTCTCTCTCTCTCTCTTCTCTCTTTCTCTATGCGCAACGGCGGCGGCGGCGGCGACGGCGTCAGCTGTCCAGATGGCGGATGTATCGAATTATCGGCCTTGCGCCGGCTTTACGGCCGTTTTACACGCGCGTATACACCTCTGGCGCGGAGCTGCGCACAATCTTCATAGGTATAAAACGGGGCCCGCATATATAGCGCCGCGCGAGCAAATTGCTACCCCAAGTGTGTTAAGCTTCGAGTGCAATTATATGTATATACACCCGGAGCGGGGAGGAATCTCTCGAGTTGTGCCGACTCTCCTCCAAGCCGGATGTATACACCCAGCGACTGCGTCTCTGTAAGTGTGTGTGTGTGTGTGTGTGTGTGTGTGTGTAGGTACGATGTATTAAAGCGATATGTTTGAAATTGGCTTTTAAGAGATTGAATGAGTAATTGGTTACGAGATCGCGGTGCGGCGAAGAAGTTTGACGGATATGGGGGGGGGATACGTCTGTTGTCATAACGACAATCGACTGCGCCGCGTGTAAACAAAATTTTATATAAGGTTGCGGTGTGGAGCTAATATAATAGCGTCGAGTGTGTCTGTATCCGCACGCGGTGTATGTATTATACAGGATATATGTGTGAAGGCTTCGAATGCGAGTCTCTTCTCTCTCGTCTCTTTTATTCCACGAGGATCGATAGAGTTAGGTATACATATGGATATCTTATATGCGGTGTACAAGGAATCATTCTTGCTTTTGTATAGCTGCAACTTCGGAGTCTCATCGTCGTGGTGGTTGATGTTGGGTAATGACTTTTAGGCTCATTGAGCTGCGTTCGCGTACTGCGAGAGTTTGCACGAACTTTCTTATCTACACGGCTTCCGTTAGAAAACGCGTGGCAAAAATCATTTTTCTCAATGCTTTTTTCATACAGAGATTCGAGTTTGTCGGTAATTAAAATTTATTCTGTCTTATTTTCGAGTGAATATGATTCGGAATTCAAGAGTTGCCATTAAGAAAATATTATCTTAAATTGTATTAAATGGTTCATGTAAGTATAATCATAAACGTGACTGGACTATAACCTATACCTATTACCTATGATTACTACTGCAAATTCATAATGGAATAACTAGAAGCTTTTCCCTTGCGAAAATCAATATTCTATGCTAGCTTCAATAATTTAAAGTTGTGAAAACGTGTATTTTTTCACGTTCGTTAATGATCAGTTCGTTATATCATCGGACAGTAAGTGTAATAGCTTTGTGTAATTTCGCCCAATTATCACTGCATTGATTTTTTTTATTGTAAAGAGTTCTCAATGAATATTTCGCAATATCGATTTATGCTGTGATATTTATGAATGTTTGGATATACCTATACTAAATGCATAGCTAAGTTATACCTGTCATGAATTTATTACACATAATTTTATGCCAAAAAATTATTTAAAAAATTTATGTTGTAATGTATAAATAAAATGAATTAAGTACTTTTTATACTATTGTAAAACAAAACCTTCAATTAAAAAAAACTTTACCTGTCACGTAATAAAAAGCATTCGTAATTAAATTTAATAACAGTGTTTTAAAACGGTAAAATAAGTTATATACTTTAATTGTGATTTATAAAAGCCTAATAATACATGAAACATTTAAAATGAAGAGAAAAGGATTCATCTGTAACTTCTACTAGTTACAGACGAATCCATGTAAACTAAATTTAATATTGTATACTATACCTCTAAAATATCAGTGTCATATTTTTGGATAAAAAATTGAAATTTATTTTACAAAATTGCCTACAAATTTCATATAAAACTTAAGCCATTGGCTATAAAAGCAGCTACTATATAGTTTTATCTTTTGTATATACGACTACTGTGATAGCGATTATATCCTTATCATGAATATACATTCAAAAACATGTCAGAATTAGCACAGAATTCATGTACCTAGTGTAAAAGCTGAAGTTCGTAAAAGTCGCATACATAAAAGATTAACGTACAACGGTGAACTTGTACAGTTCATTCTATCACTATACTGAAAAATAACTATATGTTGAGCTTTAAAGAAACTCACAGTTTTCCTCATGACTATGAATAAATAAGCATTTTCAAGCATTGAATACTAAGGTTTAAAATTAACAATTAGTTGTAATATTTTCAACTAGGACTACTACATATTTTTACTACATATAACATTTAAAAAATGGTTGTTTTTTACAACACGTATTTGACATACTTTTAAAGTGATTGTATCATCAGAAGCAAAGTATAATTTCAATACTTTTAAAATACTCAAAGGCTATTTCGTTATGCTCTTGTATTTTTGCGCTACTGAAGCGGATTCTCAATAATAATAATTTATCAGAATATAATTACAATGAAGCTACAGCGTAGCTGAAACTCGCATGGATGAGCTGGAAATTCATCAATTAATGTACAGTTTTACTAATTAAAAAATAACACGCATTATAACTAACATTTGTAGATAACTTTTCAAGTTCATAATTAAACGCGAGCTTGTATACGCGCTTCAAGTTAATTCAATCCTTGCAGACTGAACTATAATTAGTTCATTTAAAATTTTATGGCTCACAAAGAAAAAAAAAAGTCAAGTTTTACCGGGGAACTATTTAAATTCATATATGCAGAAAGATTCCGATCTAAAAAGAAAAAAAAGCCGTTTCTATAGTTTTGCAAAGAAAATAAAAGCGTTAATCAAGCATTCTGATGAAACAATTAAATTCCGTCCATCGCGCTCTACAAGTTAAAGCAGATTGGAAACCAACCGCCGGAATAGTAAAGAGATCTTCTTCATTCGAAATAAATCTATAAGTACGTGCCTCTTCCTCGCCAAGCTGATTCGCAATGAAGCTACTCAGCATGAGAGTCACACGTCGCTGACGCATTTTTCGCTTCGTACCTCAATCCCGTACATCGTCGGCGTCTAAGCGCACGCTGGCCTATAAGAGAGTGAGTGAGAGAGAGAGAGGCAAGAAAGAAATAAAAAAAGCAGCAAGTACCAAGAATCTCCGGCGCTCGCGACGCTTCATTTAGCCACGCGCTTATCGCATTCCCGATTCCCCTAACCTTGAACACCTGTGTGTGCCTCCTCGCCATGACTCTCCCGCGCGTCTCGGCTATATACCTATATACCGCTCGGCGCCGCTCGTGCGCTCGTGCACAAGAGAGAGAGAGAGAGAGAGAGCCAAGCGCGGAGAGTGAAAAAAAACCGCCACATTCAGAGAAGCTGACTAAAAGGAGTAAAAGGAGAGAAAAAGAAAGGCCGGATTCGCCGCGTGTGCAGCGCGTACATAATACAACGTAACCGAGGCAGGCGCGAGTGTGTGGCAAGCGCGAGTCTCTCTCGCTCGTCCTCGCGCTCGCGCAAGCAAGCAAGCAAAACAGCCAAAACGGGCGTGTTGGAAAAGAGAGCCTCTCGCGCGCACAATTATATTCCGAAAGCCGTTTAGAGAACGATATACTCTGCAGGCGAGAAACGCGAGGACGAACTCGTTTCCTTTTCTTCTCGCTACTGTTGCTCCAGCCGCGAGCTCACTCTTTCCCTTTTTTTCTTGTCATTGCGGCCTCGTCGTCGCCGTCCTCTTCCTTCTCGGATGCAGCGGCCAGTGCAAACAGCAGCAGCAGCAGCAGCAGCAGCCGAGTGAAAGAGAGGCGCAGAGCGAGCGTCATTTCATGGGAAGAGAGGCTCATGAGCGCGAGACCGTTACGCAGGGAAAAGCAACTGCAGCAGTAGGTAGCAGCAGCAGCAGCAGCAGCAGCAGCCGCCGCGGAGAAACTAGAGATGGAAAAAAAGGGAACAGAGTGTGTGTGCGTGTGTGTATATACGCATGGACTGCCGAGTGTGGGTGGATAGAAAAGCCGGGCGCGCAAAGAGATGTTGTTGGGCGTATATAGAGAGGAAAAAAAATCTCATTGTCGTTGTTTGTATAGCTTCCGGGGGACCGTCGCGGCCGCGCGCGAGTGTCCCTCCACACTCCACCACCACGGAATGTTAATAATGTCTTTACGGGGCTTCCAGGATTATCCGTGTGTAGTCGAGCGAAGGGGCACAGAAGGCCTCATTTCGTCTGCAGTGTGTGCACTTTCTGCGAATGTGCGGCCGCCGCCGCGCACATGTAGGTCCGGCAGTGGCGCACTGAAATTGAAAATCGCCGCCGAGAGGCGATGAGTTCCAGTTTGTATCGGGAGCCGGTTAGTCGTATGTATGCGGCCTGGTTGGGGCCGAGCCGCAATAACGTGCGTGTGTATCGAGACGTTTTTGGTCGAAGGACCGAGATGAAGAGTGAGAGAGACAGAGAGAGGCAGGCATAATCGATGGCCATCTTTTGGACGATTAGAGCGCGCTTCCGGTGATCATGGGCGTCGGAAATTACCGTGGAGAGATTAATTTTTTTTTTCTCTTCCGCGGTGAGAGTGAATTTTCCGCCTTATAATTGATGTAATGTATTTGGGTTGACTTATAGGGCTATGCGATGACACGTGGATTTAGTGTGTCATTCGGATGTACCTTCGAGATGGCTCTCGATTAAAGATCTAATCTCTGAGAAACTATACTGATGACGATGAGGATGTTTTATTTGTCCATTTCTTTTAGATGAATACTTAATCAGCGTTTTGTAATGAAAACACGATACTCCTGGTAGATTTTCAGAGTTTACGATATATTGGATATGTTCTCGGAAGAAAGTACAAATGACTAAATTAAGGCCCATGAGAAGTCAGTTCTTGAATGCTGTCTGAAATCGTACAACATTATATTCAAAACTTTCATGCAGTCTTTGATAGTTACAGGATAAGGTTATTCAATAACGATTAGATACTAAATTTGCGAAAAAGGAATTATGTATTATTAGAAAATTTATGTTTTAAATGTTTTTTTGAAAAAAATACGCTATATTGAACGTTTTCATAATCTAAAGCATCGAAGAAAATATTTTGCGAATTTTTAAGAGCTTCAAGTATTTAAAATTCTTTTCTGCATATACATAACCATATTTTAGGAAGTTCTCTTGGTAATTAAATTAACGATAAGAATGGCCCTACAAATTTTTACTTTTCTAATTAAATGTCTAAAGAAGCTTCGGTTGAAATTTTGCAAAGTTATGATACCTCAAAATCAAGAAATAAATATTTTTGTTATTGTTTTTTTAATACGTAACCTTATGAGGAAGATTCCCTTTTTTCTGATTTCAAAGTAATAGACAATGAGAATTTATCGAATTTTTTAACGTACTACTGTAGAGTAGTTGTGGAATAAGAGAGGGTAGATATTTCTTGTAAAAATTTCAATTGAGTGTACCGACTGAGCAAATAAAATCCAGTGAATTCTGTGCTTAACTGTCAAAGTACCGAGAAAACCTCCTTAAGAAAAATGAATATTGGACTGCGATTCGATAATCAGTTTCTTTATCTCAGAAAATATACTTATCGGTACCATAAGCATTTCCTATTACACATGATTAACATAAATATTTTGTCATCATGCATAATCATAGGATTTCTCATGAAGCAAAGATTTTCACACCTAAAATTTAGAAAGTCGTCAAACGTAAAAATTATATTACGGCAAGGTGTCATCAATTCTTGTCATTTATTACGTAGAAAGTACGACTAGCATAATGCACTTGCCTTATTTGCAAAATCGATGCCATCGAAACAAATATTAGAAAGAAGATTCTTCCAAGATTTTAAAGTATTTAACTTGTATTTTATGTGAATGCATTTTTCAACAGTGAAATTTGAAATTTATTATGCGCCAATTATTTATAAGTGTAATAAAGCTAGAAAATATGTACACATACATATTAACTCTGTCAAATGAAATATAGTCTTTTAATAATTTTGCATATATTACCAGAACCAATATAATAGTGCCATCGTTTGAAAGTTTATTTGAAATATTATTTCAAGTGCAAAATAATTTAAAGTCATCGGTGTGTTGCAATTTTAAAAATACACCTTACAAATGACTGCAGATAAATGTTGTATAATAGTAGAAATTCATGGTAATCCAAGTGTTGGAGATTCCATTCGCTTTTATATACATGGGACCTCAATTGCCGCACAATCTACAAGAATTGTAGCCCTGGCGGTCACAATTACACATCCTTGCTACAATCCATTCTACGATTACAGCTACAAATTTGTAGCTTTAGTACTTAGGCAGTCGCAGGTTTGAGCATAAATAACGTTTGATATTGTGTCAGCTAATCTTGACATTTCTATCAAGTGTCCAATTATGTCAACATTTAAAGACAAGTTATAAATATTTATGAAATTTTTTAATAAATACATAAACATATCTTGAGTGTACAAATTAAAAATTAATAAATATTTGCAATTAAAAAAAAAATTACGTAAGTAGCGAAAGTATGCACCATAAGTTCATGCCTAAAAATACGGAATTTGCATAGTGAAACCGATGAATTAAACGCAATATAAAGATTCTGTTTTCTTACACGTTTTTTAGTTTCAGTCTAGAAAGCAAAATATGTCGCATAAGTTTACACGAAGAAAGAAAAAAAAATTCATCTAGTGTAAGTTCAATTTATTCAAAATATTTTTTTCTCGCAAGGTTTTTCTCATAGTAAAATGGTCATAGAAACTAATATTGTAAGATACGACCAAGGTTACTTTTGTTTTTATTATAACTTTATTATGTCGAACATTGTTCTATTCAACAGAATTTTACATTATATTTTAGTTTGAATTTTTTTTTATTAATATTGATTATTATGAGTACTTAACTTTTAGGTTTTTTACTACACCGATTCGTAATTGCTTATACGAAAATAAAACATTTCAAACCAACACATAACTTATCGCTCTTTTTTCGTGTTTCGTTTTATGAAAGAAGACTCATTAGCGGGAATTTCTCTACCTCCAGGATATATATATCAACAACGATACAATCTAAAAGTTTGTTCCCTCAAAACGGTACACCCACAAAAACTTGTGAGAAAGGTTAATCGTGCTCCCAAATGATCTCTTTGAGTTTGACTGTATACGAGTGTATATGAAGTGGAAACAATTACTTATTATATCCATTGATGATTTGCATTGATCAATGCAGCTATTTCATGACATCAATATTTTTTGCTATCGCATCTAGTCGACCATGAAATTACACGTGTAACGCTTGTATGTCTTTGTTTAATCAAAATCGTTATGTAAGTGCGATGTAGCAATATCGCTGATAATCATTGCAAATTTCAGTTATAAGTCTCATAATGCAGTATAACTAGTATTGATTTCATAATAAACCGGTGGACTGTTATCGTTGCCAATTCGCAAATTGGTTGAAAAAGTTAAAGTTCATAAGCCGAATCTTGATACTTAATTTAATGGAAAATCGAAAGAAAACGTTTCAAAGCTAATTGCAATAAAGACAATCGATTTTCATAAATTTATCGAACACTTTCGCAGCGCCGCGCGATATTTCCAATTTCGCTCGGCCTACCGACATACGATTTCCTGTCGTAAAATCCAACACCGAGAAATCTCCTCTCCTCACGCCGCGGCTCTCGCACTTGCTCCGTTATTTCTCTCGAAACGCCAGCTGTGGTGGCAAAGGAGAGGAGGACAGAGTGCAGCAGCAGCAGCAGCAGAAGCAAAGAGAACTCGCTATTTCGCACGAGTGCAATTTTAGCCCCAAAATTTTTATCCGCCTCCTTTCGTTTTCTCTTTCTCTCTAGTTTCTCCCTTAGTCCGGAATCCTCGACGGTGCAAGAGCGCGTGTAGAATGAGAGGTGGCGGCGGCGGCTTCGATCGGGCCCTGCGCTGCATGCAGCAGCAGCGGCACAAAAGCGAGCGATAAGTCTGCGGTCGCGCGGTCGAAAGTGCACTCTCCCATGCTGCGGGTGCCCGCTAAATATAAAACGCTGGCTGCTGTGCCGTGGCGCCCAACGACGACTACGACGACGACGACGATGAAGACGACGAAGACGACGTCGCAGGCGACGAGTGTATGCACTTTGGCTATGTTTATCCCCGAAAGGGTCGAGATCGAGTGGAGACGTGCGTGTGCGTTCAGGAGAGAAAGAAAGTTGGCGTCGTCGCGCGTGCAAGTGTGTGTGTCTGCGTACACGTGTGCGACCAAAGCGCATACTCGCTAATCGTAGACCCCGTCGACAAATTCCGAGCGAAAATTTGAATTTGGCATGGCTACGACATGGACGGATATTATTCTTAGTCACTCGGGTTATTTAATTTGGATTGTCGACGTTTCGATTCGTGTCTGGAAATGTACGAAATGTAATAGAAATATTGGAGATAAAATCATTTAATGTTCGTGCAGTTAAATTAAACAGGAAATTTCGGATGGCAATGGATTAAGTTATTGATTTTTAATAAAATGATTAGCGTACTTGATATGGATTAAGGAAATGAAATTTTTGTAAAGAAATCGTTGCGGTAATATGGATATAGTATGGGTATATGTAGGTGTTAATAGTAAAATGGACCTTTTTGTGTTATCTCATTTTACTTGAAATATTTATAAATGACCATAGCAAAATAAAAAAAACATGGCATAATTACGTGCAGGAAGAACAAAAAAGAAGGATTTCCTGTACACGTTCTGATAATGTTTATTTACTTCGACTTATAATACTTATGAGAACCCTCACTTTCTTTTCATAGAAAATATAACTATGAGCATCGATCGTTTATGATTTTAATTATTATAGAAGACAGATATTTTGGTACCGTGGAATTAAATGTTAAAATATGTATCCTTAGATTGTTTGAAATATCTTTCCGTGTTTATTGTATAAGTTTGTTGAGAAAAAGATAAAAACGATATTGACACTATATGTAATAAAGTATTGACGCATTGACTTCTATGTTTGTCTAAAAAACTGTTCAGAGAGTACAGCATTGTTTTAACTGAAAGGTATTCTCTTTATCAAATGAAGTTTCTATTACTAATAGGAATAAACTATAGTAAGAAATGTTGTTTACTAAATGCTGATTATTATTTTGTTTGCACGAGAACTATTGATAATGGCTTTTAGCTCATTAAAAATCTAGTTCAATATAGAAATGAACCTGATGTATCCAAAATTAATTATTGGGTCATAATATAGATAAACCATCATTGCAATCTAGCTCTTTTTATGAGTAATAATAGAGGTAATGAAACATTACTAATCGTTGTGCTGCTCTAACAGTATATTAACCTTATTTTCCATCGTATGTGCAGTCGTTTCCGAGAAACACAACTGAATATTTTGCAATAACAACTTCTATGTGCACTTTTCATTACATCCTTTTATGAATTT
The DNA here is from genome assembly GCA_900490015.1 of Megastigmus stigmatizans. Taxonomy (NCBI): domain Eukaryota; kingdom Metazoa; phylum Arthropoda; class Insecta; order Hymenoptera; family Megastigmidae; genus Megastigmus; species Megastigmus stigmatizans. The sequence goes on from UELV01181363.1 coordinate 24,262, forward strand.
CAATATTCGATAACTTTATGGGGTAGTACTTGCAGCTGAAATTTAAATCTGTAGGTGGAGCTCCACGTAAAGCATATTTCGCTAATAATGCTTCTTTTTAATATTCATGATGATCAAATGTTAAAAATGTATTCCTAGAAGTCGTCTAAATAACGGTTAATTAACGCCAAATGAGCTCTTAGTAACTAACTCTTACTTAATTGGGAAAACGTAAGAAATTTTTCTTAGAATTGATGGGATGCAGAAAAGATTCAATGAAATAGAAACAGGAAGTTCCGAATAACTCTGTAGCAATACTGTCAACGAATCTATGAGTAATCCAGAATTGTAGATAGTAGATATATGAAAGACTCTTTTTTAATGAAAAAAATATATTGTTATATTGTATTTTTTCAGTGTACTTTCTTTCTTATAAAGCATATACCAGCATAAGAAGCATGCATTCATAATTTTTTATTCGTTTCTTACTATTGCGCCAAAGTATAATAGATTTAAAGCACAGATTTTGAGAGTGATTGAGTAAAAAAATTATTTTATTCCTTTATTTACAACTTCAAAATAAACTGAAGAATATTAAAAACAAAATTATTTTAAAAAAGCTGGCTAAATAACTCTAAATTATGTAAATACATTTCAAATAGTATTCAATATGATCGGAATATTCTTATATATTTCAAAAGAGCATTATTTGCACAGCAAGGAAAAGCTTTTTTAAGAAAAAGATTTAAAAAAATGTATTTTTATCTGTTAATAGAATATCCGCATTTTCTTATAATCGCACTGCGAACATCAATAACCTATAATATGCTATACTGTCATATATATATATATATATATTATGATCTTTCCAGATTAGTAATCATTGCCTGATGGGGCCTATAATAACTAATTACATTATCGCTCCGGCTTTTATACGTTTATAATATTATAGCAAGAGTAGACTTTTATTTCCATTTATAAACAAACATTGAACGTTGTATTGAATCACTAGTCTTTTATCTTTATTATGAAATTGTTAAATTTCCAGCCGACACGAATCCAATTATCCACATTCTTAAATTAATCGTAAATCCTACCAAATGTAATGTAATATTTGACAATCTACCGTGCGAGTTTGTTTGAACCATTGCGACGTGTATTTTTGCTCATAACGCATATCTGGCTTATCTTTAGAATATGTATATGTTTTCAACAATGCAGGAGAATGCATGATGTAACAGCAGTACGTACATTTTAAAAATAATGCCGGTGAAGAAGTTCGCCTATATGATTGAATTATCGCTAGACGACGCAGAACAAAAACCATAAAACTCGTTTCCTATAATTTATTTCATCGTCCTGAAAATAACTACTTGTACATGTGGAATGGATGATCAACCTCGAGAGCTCATCCGATGGTTTCGCGAGAGAGCAAAGCGAATGATTACAGAATCACAATCTAACTTCGCTTCGGAGGGAGAGCATGAAAACGTAATTTCTCCAGGAAAGTTCCTATTTCCATTCTCGCGGCGGCGGCGGCGGTGCGCCAGGCTACTACAAAATCATCTCGGCAGCGGAAAATCGAGTCCCGCTGAACTTAAAAAGAAAAAGGAAAAAAAAAGGGAACAAACTACTCGGCCTGACCTCCATATTATAAACTCTTGGAAGATCCCACACTGCAACACAAGAGAGTTGTTTGCTATAAGGAGAGATCCCAAACACCTTCCTCCTGGACACGACGACAAGCTCGTCCTGTTACATTCCACCTGTAATGGCTTCATTAAACGATGACACGCGTAAAAATATCATTCATCAAGCTCTTCATCAGACGCACTCGTATACACGGACACGATCGAGACGCCACACAGCATCCATAAGACAGAGAGCACGAGATAAAACAAACAAATTCATCGTGTGTCTGGGATGCATTCGAGGGCGAATCATCTCGGTCAAAAACTAGCCATCAAGGCGAAAACAAGGCTCCATCGGAGATTGTGAGAAAAAGAGAGAGCACACCTGCGGCTTTGGCGGACAGTGTATAGTACATATCGAGGACTAACGCACGCACACACACACACACATGCGCCCCCGACATTATAACCAACAGCGTCTGATAGAGCGAGAGAGAGATAGAGAGAGAGAGAGAGAAGAGACGATGAAACGAAACGCGCATAGTCATAAAGCCTGGACACAAGGCGAGAGCTATATAAGAGACGGAGACGGCGAGATGGAGAGACTTGGAAATGGAAAAGGAGCTCTTGGCTCTGTGCACGACTTGAGGGAGAGAGAGATAGAGTGAGAGAGAGAGAGAGATAGAAGAAGAGAGCAGCATCAGCAGCAGCAGCAGCAGAAGAGAGAAAAAAATTGCACGGAAACCGCAAAGAGCCTCGGCTGCTGGTGCTGCTGGTGCTGCTGCTCGCTTTCTGGCTTGCTAGGCTCGCTATAGCGCCTATCCTTGCCTTGTATTTTAAGGTGGTATATAATATACGTCATGGCGCCCGAGAGTGGTAATGCAATGCTTCCCTGTATATATCCTACCACAACACACACCTACGTAAACACATATACGCATACATATATATATATGCGAACGCACTGCACGCGTATGTCTGTACATGCAGTGGACGCAAACATACACCTATACACACACACATAACACATGAACACACTAACAGGGGACAAACTTTCTGGCGATGTATACATTAGTCACCCCGTAAAGGGAATGCGCCGATATCCTTTTCCCGTCGTTGCCGACTGCCCATTGCCTGTTTTGGCGGCTGCTGCTCCGAATGTATAAATACGCCTATACACATACACTGCCGCGTGCCCAGAGGCTCTCCTCTCTCTCTCTCTCTCTCTCCCTTTAACCGTGCATACACATATATACGCACTCATGTGCAGGGCATTCGCCATTTCCAGGTGTCTTTATATATACATACAATACGGGTATATGCGTGTATACACGAGCGAGCGCGACTCGATTCGTGAAACGGAGGACAGACTACGGTGCGAGCGCGAGAGAGAAGGAAAACGCTGGAGCTCGTGCGAGAAAGAGATAGAGAGAGAGAGAGAGAGAGACAAGTACGCGGCTGATGAATGAAAGAGAGAGGAGAGCAGAGGTCGTCGCGACGACGAAGGTGGAAAAAGGAGAGTCTACCGAATCGGAGCCAGTGCTCTGGGAAAGGAACGCGAATTTACAGGTTGCACTGCGGTGGGGCCCGCGAGAAAGCAGCTTCAACCTCATGAATACACAACTGCTGCAGAACCGATCAGACTCGCCGGCAATACATCCTCCGCGCTCCGAAATACATTCAATATACACGTCCACGTATATGTATATATAAAAGCGCACGCACTTTCCCGCTTGGCCGCACATACAATAAAAACCTAGTATATATATACATATATATAAATAGATACTCACGTTCTTCGTTCCTTCCTTCCTATATCCTTTCCTCGGATCTTTTGCCAGCCTCCTCTCCACCAGCTCCGCCACCTCCTAGTTCCTCCTCCGCCAGCTTTAGTATCCGAGACTCTGCTGCTGGTCCTCCATCGCCGAGACTCTGGCCTTGCTACTGCTGCTGCTGCTGTTGCTGTAGCTGTTGATTGTCCAGGAGCTGCCTCCAGCGATGCGCCGTTGCTGCTGCTGCTGCTGCCGCTGCTGCACTTGGCGCGACATAACCTTACGATGCACCCGCGCTCTCACCAGAACACACTGAACACACAATTTCCCCCAAGGGCCGCACTGCTATACGTATATATCCGTTTTAGCTGCAGGACTTCGTCTCTCGCTGTATACAGGCTCTTGGTTCTTGGCTTCCTTGTGTCGCGCTTTGCTCCTCTGCTCCTATGTACTAACTACTGCACTGCTGTTGCTGCTATCTTTGCACCGTTCACACACTGCTGCTGCTGCTGCTGCTGCTGCTGTTGACGCGAGTCGCCGTCGCTGCTGCTATCTTCTTCACCGCTCCTGAAACGTGTACTCGAGAGGAAGGTATACGTGTATATATTGTGGTCGTGTTCTTCCTCTCTCTCACTCGCGCGCGCGCGCTTCACTCCTGCACTCAGGTGTGTAATGTACGCGACGAGGTGCGCGACGTCCACGACGACGAGCACAGCAGCAGCACACGGCTATAGGCGCGAGGCTCTCCTCCCTGCGCCTGAGGTATATTGGCCCCGCAGTCCGTCTTTCTTCTCGCTCCCTCCTCTCTCGCTCTCTCTCTCTCTCTCTCTCTCTCTCTCTCTCTCCTTACTCCGTACTAGTCGAGTATAAGGCAGTGGTGGAAGAGAGACAGCAGGAGCATGGCTTGCGGCTCACGCACGTACGAAATAAGCGCGCACACATGGAGAGCGCGGCTCAGCGGCGGCGGCGGCGGCGGCGGCAGGCGAATGAACGCGGGAGAGCAGAGCAGGAGGGGAGTAGCTATCCGCTCGCTGCGTCCGTAGCTCCGTGTGAGAGTGTGCGAGGGAATACAAATGTGCATTCGAACGAAGCCGCCGTGAGCGTATCCTATATACTGTATTGTAGGAAACGAAAGAAACGCGCGCGGCGCCGCCAGGGGACCGAAACTCGAGGTAAAGTATATGGCTTGTATAGGTTTGGCTGCTGCTGCTGTTGCAGCAGCACGGAGTATAAAGCCGATCTCTCACCTGCGCCTGCGCGCGCCAGACTCGCCGCCGTGAATGTACGCTTTTCTATATGGAGGATATAATGTGGTGGATAGGACACTACACACTGTATAATATTATACTCTTTTGCGCGCAGAGCTGCCAACTCGGAATCTTTTTCGATGAATGAATGCGCTTCTGCTGCGATATGCGCTGTAGCAGACTTGACAGGTATAGCAGGTAGAAAGGTACTGTTATATAGGGTGCCGTAGCGATATTTATAAATAGCTCTGCTTTGTCGGGGTGCAGATTTTTCTTTCCTTCTTTTTTCGTTAAAGTTACCTTCGCTCTTCCATTTGTTTCGAATTTGGAGGCTCCTGTTCGAAAGCGTTGCTCTGGTTCGTAAAATAACCCGACATAGTGCAACCTGCTTTTGCACAATATCATTATCGCTTCTTATTATTGCTATAAGAGTATGAATAAGTTAATATAATTGCATGAATGATTTTAAACAAAGTATGCTAACAAAGTAGAGATAGTTGTGCAGGTGTATTAATTCCCATAGACTCTGTAGGACATATTAAAATGTTCAAGAGATCATATTGATCGTGATACAATGGACTATTCAAAACTAAATTATCTTCATGATACATTATTGTTAAGACTGAGGAGCATTGAAATTGTACAATTGACTTTTTTTTCACTCAGGAGTTTACGGCTATTTAATAGATTGAAATAAGATTTAGATATAAATAACTAGGACTTATATTTTTCTTTTAATAAAATTCTGCAGTTAACTTATTTCAGTCTCTCCGGGAATAATTTGCTCGATATTAATTAGTCAAAATTATTTTACCAATATGACAACATTTTAACATTCATTACTGTCTTTTCGAGACCTATAATTTATTAAAAATAGCATTAATTACAAGTTCTATACAATATGGTATTTTTAAATGCGTAGATTTTATTTGAATTTATTCTTATATTTTTCTTCTCTTAGCTAAATGAAAATTAAAACAAATACGTTTATTAGGTGTTTCATCACTAATCTAAGATTCTGGTTTTTGTGACATTAATATAATTTAAGTGAAGTATTCTATTAAGTGAAGAGCCATTCTTGTATTTTAAATATAAAAAAGAAAATTTAACGAGCAAAGAAACTTTCCAGTAACTTTTGTTCAAGATATTCTTAGAGGAGCTTTAGTAGCCTATGTAACGGTCCTAATCGGCCAAAATTTATGGCCTTTAAAAGTAATGTATATATGAGGTCAGAAATTTGTATTGAATGCTACAGCTACTTTATATGATGGCAGTTAATTCAATAATTAAATTTCTAGTTATATTTTAACGTATATACGTACTTGTATACAAATATTTCAATTATTTATTCAATCAAAAGAAAGTTTGAATAAAAGAAACAATTTCTATTGGTCTTACAGTCTAATCAATATTAATTTGTCAGTTTATAAAAGAAGCAACTTATACATATTTTGTATTTAATTTCACTAACTTTTTTATGAGCCTTTTTATTTTAAATTTTGTGTCAGAAACTTCATAGACATAAGTATCATTAAATCGGTATACTATAAACCTCGTTTTTCAATAGAAACAAACCCTGCACATTATTTGAAACATTGATCAAATATATATTGTTCTGTAAATGTGGCGAAATTGTTAAAAAGTTGAGGTGTACGTTTAAGGTGTGATGTAACAAACTATGTATACCTACACTTATTAGTAGCAAAAGGATTAAATAACATATTTGGAATAAAAAAGTAGCATTCATGAATATTATACTATTATTATCTATACTCCAGAAAATATAAATACAATTTTTAAATTACTTAGTAAGAAACGTGGTTTCGTTTTCAATGAAACATTGCTGCTCCTTAATCGTGAGAAATTGAAATACTATATTGAAATCAAAATTAAATCTGAGTTTCTTTTTAAAAATATTATTTACAGTCGCATCCACCACTAAGGGTATTAGCGACACATATATACATATATTTCAATTAACATGGTATTATCAAAATAGAGATGGAGATGATTATAAAAATTACATAGTACGCATATAATATAAAATTACCCATATTGATGGCTTTAATAAATTTTAGAACATTTTGACAATTTTTGTTATTATTTAGAAGTTTGGATAAACTAGAACTCTATTTGTATTTACATCGTTCGTTATCGTATTTATTACAATATAATAAAATATGCTCTACGATTATTATGGTGGGTTTTCATTGTTAAGCCGGTGCTGATGAGAAATTCGAGTATGTCCAATTTTTAATCTCGTCAATAGGATTTGATCTCTTCTACCGAATTTTAGACTATAGGATTGTTTGGTGAGTTACTAATTTTAATTTTCATCGGCTGGGTTCCCTTAAAATCTGTCTTATTAAAACCGTGTATGTTTAACTAATAAAATGACATTTTATTCTTTCAAATAATTTTTTGAATTTTTTGAATTTTGAAAGTGGAATGCTTTTAAAACTAAGGACCGAAAAATCAATTTTTATTCCCTATAATTCTAAAATTACACAGGCCCACAAAATTAAAAAAATATCAGTGTCCAAAGATTTTTCTAGGCTATTCTTATGTATTTTGACACTCTGAATTCAAATCTGAGCTCAGAATTAGGCCATCACCTCAGAATTATGAGATAGCTTTAAACATATGAATTTCAAGATGTCATAAAAAACAAGGTTGAAAATTTTTTTTAATTACTTTAGAAAGTAGTATTGTCCAGTACTCGTCCCCCCTTTTAAAATCCAATTTGAATCATCCATATACGATATTTTTTCTCCGACGTATGGAAATTTAAAATTCAAACATAAATTTAAAGAGCAATCAAATTGATCAAACAGTTATAGATTTAAATGCTGGTGAACTTTAAAATTGGTATATCTTGGAGATCAAAAATCGTAATAAGATGATTCAAAATGACTCTTGAAAGGGATGACGAGTAATATACAATACCGTTTACTATAGTAATTAAAAAAAAATTTTAATCTTGTTTTTTGTATCTCGAAATTCCTATGATTAAAGCTATCTCAAAATTCTGACGTGATGGACTAATTCTGAGCTCAGATTCGAATTTAGCTCTACTCTTATTTTATTGTATAAAAAAGATAATTTTTGGATAAATTTTGATATTAGCACTGATCATAAATATTAAAGAAAGATAACTTAATAGTCGGTACTATTGATTTATTTTTTTCATGAAAAAGCTTTTTCATTTGTTATCTTCTGCCGATAATGATTTAATACTAATTTATATTAATATTTTAACGCAATAATACAGTAGGGTTAAATTTATTTAATATAAAATGTTTTGAAAAGGAAACATAATTCGTATCAATAATATATGCATGAATGAATTCTTACGTATAGGTGTCGGAAAAAGTATTCGAACTTTTAAATTGAACCTGCGACGTTGGTACTCACTGGTAGCAGGTAGTACCGGGAAGATTCAAATCAGCCAAAGGAACAATAATGGTTATTCGATAGCATAAATATTTTTATTAACGATAACGGGCGTTGTTAATTTTTCTCTGAAACAAATCTTATACAATAATAATAGCATTGAACATTGACTATATTATTTAATTGTTGCAATTAAAAATTGAAAATATTATTTAAATGATTGATGAAACACACAAATTTCATGTAATATCGATCAGCAGTTTATATCCAGAAAATAAAAAGTGTAAGTAAGAATGATAAGAAATCTATTAAAAATATTGAGCTTTGTATAAAAGCTTTTATTGTTTTTAATTAATATGATAATTTTAATAGAATACGATAATAGGATTACTTAATATAATATATAATAATATAATTAAATACTCATAAGTTTTGCTGCGTTGTCTTTTATTTCAAATTCATTGTAAAAAGATAAAAATTGGCTAATAAATTGACATTGACAACATAGACGAACAAACAAAATTAAATTTGTACATTGAATTTTTTTCCAGTTTCAAATATAATACACATTAATAAAAGTACCTGCTTACTATTTATAAATATCATCACAGCATCTCGAACAGAGCAACTTTGTGTGCCTTAACGTATTGCATTACAATTTTTATGAACAATTACAGTGCGTAGAGCATTTACAATTATAACATTTGAATTTCGTAGTAATTATAGACACCGCTAATATTCCACTACTCTTACTTACAACTACTAAGCACCTTTTTTTTAAGAAAAATAGAATTTTCTATTTTTTTTATCGGCTACATGTTTTGAAAAATAATAACCATTTATAACAGAAGTGTTGTATAAAGTAAGATACGAAATGACAAATCTAGAAAAAGCTCATGCTTTTGAAGTTTCATTTGCAGTTTCAATACAAGAGAAGAATTGAATTGCGAATGTTCAAAAATAATACGTGTTTAGTTGAAAATAATTATCATATAAACGTCGTTTTTCTTACAGTATTGGTACGTCGTTAACTATTAAAATATTGTCCTGCATATATTAATACTATTTATCGACGCATATTCTAAGAAACATTTTTGGTTATTTTTCGTCAAGTTTTTCTCCAAAAAAGAAACGTTAAACTTAATAATATAAAAGTATTGCATAAAAACATTTTTAGCAAAGTATCGTAATTTCCTTTTTCTTTATATAAAGGCTCGTATTATTAATACATTTATTTAATCGTCTAACGAACAATGGGATAGATACGTCCCTTCTATTAAAATAATAGTTTCAGTAAAAATTAATACACGATCATAGAGGACTTCTGACCTAACGGGTTATTTGGGGATACAAAAATTCTAACATTTTTATTTTGGGATTGGATATTTTTAACTCTTATACATACTATGCGTCAGAAGTGCGAACATACTTTAAAAAACTTAACTGTTAAATTGAAAATAAATAATTATTTTATCATTAATTTGTTGTTTTAAAAAATTATTTTGGTTTTTAAAGTATATTCTAAAAAAGGCATCAGTAAAAAGTATTCAGTTACAAAAATTCAACAGTATATTTTTTAATAAAGCAATTTTTAAGTCAAATCATAATAAATCAAAACTATTCGTGCATTTCTTTTTTCAAATCATTGATCTGATTTTGTATGATTTTATTTCAATTTTGCCTTTTTAAAATCTTGCAACTTTAGTGTTTATGAGATTTATGAGATTTTTTATCTGGTCAAAAAAGGTTTTTGCTGTGTTTATGGTCAATCGTAATAAATTAGTTTGTCTATAAAGCGAAGAGGCTCATCGTTTACAAGTGTGTACTTTTTTATGTGTCAATACAAGATATTTATTCAAATTCACGACCGGCATCTTCAGTAAATATATATTATGTGATTCACAACAGGAGATATAAAAATTACACTTTACTAAGATTTATGAAGATGCATTTGAAAAATTATAGAAGTACATATATATATCAGATTACTATAATTTACTTTGCAAATTCGGCAATGAAAAACATGTGAATCGTCTGAACTTTGAACATTTATCTTGCACATGTTCTGTTTCCCAATCTCTTTTAATAAATGTATAATCAAGCCAATTGTGAAGTATAGAAAGCACGATTTATAGAAAAATACAGAATAGCTTTACTGCAGAAAATGTAAAGAGTTATATCGTATTTTTTGTTTAATTCTTGGAAAAAGTCAACAGCAAATAGGAGCATGATACTTTCTATAGATCCCATCTGGCCGCGCTTAAACAAAACTAACCGAAAGAAAAAAACGACTAAATGAAAATGGAATTCCGCCTGTCCCAGAGAGAAGCTCAGTCGGAGTTCTGCAACGTCCTGGCCTGGATCTTGATCTGCTCGTAGGTGACCCAGAGTACGATGTTCCAGGAGACGAGTCTAGCGAAGCTCGGCACGAATCCCTTGTAGAACGCCATCGGGCCCTCGTTCATAAACATGCGCATGGCCGCGTCAATGGCGCCTTTGTATTCACCGGGCGCGCTATTCATGTAGCGCGTCTTGACTACGTCCACGGGACTCGCGGCGAGGGTCGTGCAGAAGCCGGCAGCCACAGCGGCGCTCAAGTGACACGGGATGCCGTCGTGCAGGAGGCCCGAATTGATGATCTTCTCTTTGATCACGTCGTAGCAGACGATCTCCGCCACGTTCACTATGGCGTTGCGAGAGATGTTCGGGAAAGTGCCTGCGAACGAGATGAGATTTGTTTTTACTTTCCTATACGTGATTGGTAGTATATGACGGCGAGCAATTTTGTGGCTGTGATTGAGGACTGATTATGATTGGAACCAGCTCGATATTCTAATTTAAATTGCGTCGAATTATATTTACATCGTGCACTTTCGTGTAGCTCATCTTTTTAAGGGTACGATTATATTTGTAAGGATAACCAATCAAATTGGTAAAATAGAGATTGTGCTCAAATGCGGGAAAAATTAAGTCTAATATTAGTCTGAAATTCATACATAATCTAACGTTAGGTATATATAAACATAAACAAGTTTGTATCTTTGTTATTAGAATACGATCGATAAAGTATAAGCTATTACGAAATGAGCTGTGTATTTTTTGTTTCTTTGGAATTCTTTATCCTACTTGCATTTATTTTAATTTTGGACAAGGGAAAGCGAACTTGTAGGCTTAGTCAGGAAGTAAGGGTGAATAAGCCCCCTACGTTTGCTACCGCGAATTCAGTACTGTAAGTATTCGCTGAGTTTCGGTTTCCCATGAAATTGGAGACTCACGTATTCATTCTTAGACGAAAGTTTTGTCGCAACGGCTAGAAACTAATCTTATGTAATTAAATCCCTATAATCTAATTATTTTTTTAAAATTGATAATTATAACGCATTTTTGTTAACGTAATTTATTATAATTCATAATAAATTTAAATTTTATTTTATTTATCCTCTAGTGATAAAACTGTAACCACTTAAAAAGTTTCAAAACGTTACCCTTATTAAAGTTATCATTACGTATATATCTTTCTATAGAAGTTGTTCAATGTTGACCTAATAAGAAAACATTTTTTTCTATTTTCGAGTATCTAATTAATTTTTGGTTCGAGAGTATATAAAATTTTCCATGATATTTAGAACTTGTGGCAAATTAATGGGTTAAGATCAAATTCTTTAAATAACATCTAATTGATAAGTGCGAGACATTTTCTCCGAATCATTTTGTCGTATTATGTCTCATTTGACGCGATAAAAACTGGCGACTCTTAAAAAACGTGGTTTCGACGAAAGGTTAGTTGATAACAGTTTTTGCACGATGTTAATAATGCGAAGCTTGTTGCGCCTCTGATAAGGAGGACGAATCGTCCGTAGAAATCTCTGGCACACGCTCGTTTTTACTGACCTTGAATTGATCGACAGATTTCATAATAATTAACTCACACGTGCAGCACGAGGTTCAACAGCTAAAAAAGTTACAATCGAAATGATTTTATAAGTCCGAAGAGTACACGGTTGCATTCGAGAGATTATAATAGTATTTAAAGTAACTGGACTCTTGGCTACAGATTGAAGCTCATAACGGCCTTTAAATATTTTGGATGGATCGTTATGCGACCCCACTATACACTTAATTGAAAGACACGCGGCCAATACATGCATTAATTAACTTAGCGTCGGGTGAGTAACCGTGAAATCTATATAAAGTCAATTCGACATAGGCTATTGTTCGTGCATGCTGTTCTGCTGTGGATTCAAACGAGAACGATTGGTATAAGCCAATTGCATGGACAGTTGATCGTGTATACAGACAAGAGATGCCTGCTATGCGTCAGCTTTCGATGTCAATATAAAATGTACCGCGTCCATGGGAAAACACGGGCGCGGGCCAATAACTGTAACGGGACATATGGGAACTGTCGATTCCCCACCCACGTCTGCTAATATTGAAATTCGATGCAAGGGCGTGATGTGCAATGTGTTCATAGGCGATATTGTTTGTACAGTGACGCTAGCAATATTTCTATTATATAGTGGAGTGCGACAATTTACACATGAAGAAAAATGCGCGTGCAGCGCGTACCGGCAAGTGCCATGCCATCGATTTATAAGATGTATACTCTTCATAATTATTGAAGAAAGTCTATTCTTCTAACTCGTCAATGCTTTGTGAACATTACAGTATATTTTGTTCTACTTTTAAAATTGAAAAATACAGCCCATAAGCGGTTATAGATAATTTTTCAATTGTTTTTATTATTCTTTTGAATTGTAAGACCTTCAAGTATCGCAGAATCTATCTTGTAAATGTACATTCTTCGAACGGTGCACGATTCAAAGCATTAAATGGATGCACTATTAAGAAATATTATTTGCTGCCAAGGTAAAATCAATGAGCTTACTGTCACAGTAATTAATTGACTCGTACGGGAAATACACAGTTATCTTTGATCTTTTCGAATCACATGCAAACTGTCTTTATTTAAAATTATAATTTTCACCAACACTGCTTAAACTATTTGCATTGATAAGCTGTATTAAATAAATTATCTGTAATA
>UELV01181367.1:0-41411 GCA_900490015.1 Megastigmus stigmatizans
TTTCGCTTTCGCTCTGCATCAGTGTAATTTTGAGGTTACAAAATTTTCAAACAGCAAATAGCATTAATGGATGTGTATATTTTTCAATTATAATTCTTTTTAAAATTAAATTTCAATAAATAATAAGATTGCACATATAACCGAATATAAATAAGATTTTTATATTTACCTGCAAAGAGTCTCTAGCTTCTTCAAAACTCTCGTCCATCGTGAACCGTTGCACAGTTAAAACAAAACATGATCGAACAACGGTCAACATTCGAACAAAAAATCGAATGTTGTCAAGAGGATTCGGGAAATCTACTAACGTATTACAAAAATATATTATAAATGTATTTTTTGCCTAGCCCGCCGAAAGTGCCACTTCTTCTCCCGGGGCTGGTTTGAGACAGTGGCACTTTCATCCTCAAAGGCAAAAAAAGTATACACCTTTAAGTCAATATATTTTTATATGTATCTTTAAGTTAATATAATTTTGAGGATTACTCAAATATATTTTTTAATTTTCTGTAAATAATAAATTTAAGAGTATGTAAATCGATAAAAAAGTAAATTAAATGTCATAAATAATTTACAAATATAATTTTTGTTTTTAAACAATTGTGTAATAGTTATAAACCATACCCTGGAATGATTACAAGAAAGCTTAATAATCAGTACCTGTCTTCAAGAAACATAAAAACATAGCATTCATTACAATAACTCTAGGTACTCAATCCCAGGGTGGATATGTATCGTATCAAAACGTGCGCCATTCGTTCCGAATTACCTAACTAGCTAGGTAACCATTACTAACCCCTTTCTCTCCGTGTATAAATTAATCATAACTTTCAACATAACTTAATTTCTTGTACATAATTTAATTACAAATGTGAGTATAAATTGAATTACTTAAATACAGCATCTGTTTTAAAAAGTAGAAGTAGCGATTGTTTCAGAAAAAGGAAAACGTATTTGACTTAGATTCAAGTATGAATTTCCATCTCTGTCACAATAGCGTGTAAACAAACAAGTCTGCGTCAATGGGCGCAATATCACACACTCCATTTAAATTCCCTCACCGGCTAGAAAAGCAAATATATATACGAGAGAAGAAAGAAAACCCGATCGACGAGCTTTTGATATCCAAAGTCCCACACACACGCACATATACATACCCAGAGAGTCGTCAGTCGACGATTTCTGCCTTTTCAATAGCTCGTGAGCATTTATTTGCCTTCTCTCCTTTCTCTCGACGCGCCGCGCGTCCAAGCCAAGGGTGGGCGTGAAAAAATGCGTCAAATGAAAATGCTCTTGGTCTCGGTCCCGCGGCAACATCTCGCTCGCTCCTACGTTCTTATACGGGATATAAGAATAAAGAAACTCGAACGGACTCGAGTCCCACCCCATTACCGACGAGGTCCCGAGAAGCCTCCCCCCCTCCGCCGAAGGAAAGTTCGTAAACGAGCCGAACCCTGACAAAACACGCGCTGAAACAACTTGACCGTCCGCCGGAGGGTTGTGTTTTTACAGAGGCTGGCTGCCGCCGCCTTGGCTCGGGCCAATAAGTCACGACTTCTCTCCCGGTCGTCTGCGGCCGCACCGGCCAAAGTCCAAGGTCTTCAGTGCTGCGGCCTTAACTTTTAATTCGATTTGTACAAGAGCCCCCCACTAGATAACATTCCGGACTTGTTCAATTTTTTTTTTGTTTTCTTTTTTTGCTGCTCCATCTCTCTATATCCGCAGTTTCTTTCGACGCTCTGTATGCTGGGATAGGAAAGGAGCTGCGCAGATCGAATTATCTCGGCCTTTCAATTATGATCGCTATGCGCTGTCTGCTTTATTTTTTGACTTGAGAAAATATGAATGGACGCTAGAGATGAAGAATTCATTACGTTTGCTGTGTTATTCGTCACCTATTTGGAAACGTTTAAAAGAAAGAGAGCCAGCTTCTATTTGGAAGAAATCTTTTTCGATCTTTTAATTTCCATCATTCTTCATCCCTGTCCTCCACGAAATCGATTTTCATGTGTACTTTCGATTATACCATTTATATTATCCTTGGAAAAACAAATCAACGTTTCACCATCAGCATCGAACATTCCAAATATTCTCACAGACAGCATATCCTGAAAAAAGAACGCGATTCGCTCGAAAAGAGGCACTTTGTGGATTTTTCAATCAGACTTTTTGCGGCCAACAGACAGAAGCCGGCAGCCGCGCACCGCTCGTCCGGAGTAAACTCTCTCGAAAGGCAAACCCGCGCCACATATACCGGTAGTACGTAAGGTCTCTGAAGTATGTTTGTCACGAGCGCGTAAGAGCGAGCACGTTCTCGGTTTGTCGAAAGACATCCTGGCGCTTTGTACCGATAATGTTTTCACTGGACGCTTCGGACCTCCTGCATTCGGCCACTTTCTTAGGCGAAAGAAGTATATATGCGAGGTCACGTTGTTGGACCGAGACTCTCTGGCTTAGCTCTTTCCTGGGCTTAGTCTTTTCATCCGCCGAGTGCAGCACGTATATATACCAACCGGCCCAACGGACCAGCTTCGACGATCCACAGTAAGAACTTGCTGGTTTTAACAATCTTTTTTTTTTACACTTTTTTGCTTTTTGTATAACTATCGCGCTGCACGGCAAACACGTTCTAAAAACAATTTGCTTGGATACGAAAAACATATCGCCTTGTTTTGAATATTGTTTTCTTTAACTATATTGAATAAAAGTCTTTTGTAAAAATAGAATCTCAGATTGCAGATTATTGAAAGCTCTTTCAAATGCATATTGTACATTTTTAAAATATTTAACTTGTAATACGAAAAAAACTAAAAATTGAAAAGTCATTTTCAGCCATAAAACAAAGAAAATTGGTCAATCTTAAAAACTATTTTTCCGCCCCATCCAATAAAAAAAAATGAAATGAATTTTGAAGTTTGGAAATTGGTTTATTCGTTCTCGAGATGCAAAAGGATACCCGCATACATAGGAAAAGAAATTTTCTCAAAAATAGTCAATTTTTGATCTAATAGAGTTAAAAAATGTTCTGAATTATTTTTGGAAAAAAAGAATTTTTGTTATAGATTTTTTGTTATAGGTACAAAGCTTCCTCTGTAAGGTATCAATTGTACGGAGCAAAATATGTTAGAAAAAAAGTTAGTTGATTTCGCTCGACTCTGGGCGAGAGCGACTTTTCGCCGAACGAACCGAATCACGCGCTCGTCCCGTTTACCAAAACGCATTAACCCCATTCTACTTTGCTCGTCGTCGAATAAGAGAGGGAGGGAGAACGAAAGAAACAAAGCAAAAAAGAGAGAGAGAGAGAGAGAGAGAGAGGAGGGTAAAGTCTTTTCGTACACAAATGTTCTTGGGGTCGTTGATTACGAAAGAGAGGCTATTTTGTCAATATTGGAGAATATTTACCTCGTGTGCAGGTGCATGACACGTTGAGCGTACGTTTACCATTGTTTCGCTCTGGCAAACAAGTGCACCGACCTACTTTCTCTCTCTCTCTCTCTCTCTCTCTCTCTCTCTGTCTCTCTCTCTCGCTCTGTCTCTAGCAAAGATCGGGGCAAGGACCAATCGAATTAGTTATACAGACTTGTCTTTTTTTTCGCTTCTGTGCAGTTGCTCCTGCATTTTTTTTGGCTTCACGAAGGTAAAGGCAGCATCGAATTCCGTATACGGAAAATAAATGGCACGATGAGTTCGCTAAAATAAACTATTTGGAATGCTCGCGCGCGGTCACAATTTTCGCATTTCCATTGTCCTGTAATCGAGTGTCCTGTAAAGGTGCTTACGTTCTTAGGATACGGATTTGAATAAGCTCAAGCTTCGAAAGCGGTAAGAGGCAAAAGTGCCTTTTGATTTTAAATATCCTTCTTCTTTTTATAAAATTCCTGCTCTAAAGCAAACTATTCTGTAGGATGCAAACATTTAGCCGTTAGAGAAGCGATTTATCTTTTATCTCGTCGTAAAGCCGCGCGTAGACTCGACGAATTCGGCAAGCAATGCACACATCAGCCGGCGGACGTCGATGCAAGTCATATATATACATCCCCGGGAAAATTGGGTCATATAGCCTGTCTTACATCGACTCGCAGCGATCCCTAATTCATTAAAGGCTCATAGCCAAGCATCGTCCAAGCTAGGCACACTCGAGCGTTCCGGAAGCTATATAGGCTCCACTGTTATATACCGAGAACGAGAGAGTGGCCTAAAGGTGGGATAACGAAGAGAGAGAGAGAGAGAGAGGCAATCCTGGGGATCTTACAAGGACACAGCCTCACACGTGTGTCTGTCTTTGACGGCGCTTACACACACGCGCGCACACAGAGACACAGAGAGACACACGTACCGGAGAGCTGGTCGAGTGGCCGTAAAGTAATAAGTGCCGTCCTTGGGCCTGTACCTCGCGCGCTATCAATGCCATCGAGGTACAGACAGCAGCAGTGCACATAGGCGAGCTGCTTCGTTGTCACCGGTGCCTGGATTTGCACTGTGGAAATGCTGGGCATATATACCTGAGGGCTGCTTTCTCTCTGTGACGCATATGTGCAAGTGCGTGTGTATACATATGCGATTCCTCTCTCTCTCTCTCTCTCTCTCTCTCTCTCTCTCTCTCTCTACGCCGACTGTCAGGTGATTAGCGCGAGAACTTGGGATCGCTGCCGCATTGCCAAGGAGCCAATAACTACACAAACCTACCCTCCCCCTCCCCCTCCCCCACTCTGTCTCGCTAGTCACTTTCGATCAATGCCTATATAGCTTGATCTGTCCGCATAGCTGTCGGGGACTATACTGGCTCGAAATTGGCTGCAGCGCGTCGAGGGGAAGAAACGATCGCTTTCTCTCTCTCTCTCTCTCTCTCTCGATGAATGCAAACGAATCAACGATACACATCCTATATATACAATTGCTCTGACCATGAATAAATAAACTTGTTTTCGCGGTGGTGGAAGAGGCTATATATTTTACTGCAGCGCGCGCGCGGCTTTTCCAAGTATATATACACACACAGACAGCGCAACAACAACAACGATCGATCAATCAGGGAAAGTAGTAATTATGCAATGACAATATCTCCACGCTATCAATGTCGTAAAATCGCATTCATAATTAGAAACGACCGAATAACCTACTTTCCGCCTCTCCCACCCACTCCCTCCCTACACCGCCGCGTGCAGCAGCAGAGAGAGAGAGAGAGAGAGAGAGAGAGAGAGAGAGAGAGAGAGAGAGAGAGAGAGAATATATCGCACATATGCACGTCGCTCGAAGTACATACTGACATAGACTCGCACATACACAGACACACACGGACAAGGCCATCGGCATGCGATTGTTGGTACAGATAGGAGGCACACAACGCATTGCCTTTCCGGCCTCGAAAACACATAGCCGTTGCACCACCAGTCAGAGAGAGAGAGAGAGAGAGAGAGAGAGAGAGAGGGGGAGAAGGCGTACAAATGATCGCTGGGTACGTCTGAGCCATTGGATGGCAAGTAAGCGTATCATCATGTCGTCGTCCTTAGCTATTCGAGGCGGCCCGATATATATAACTGCACTACTGCTACCGAGAGTAGGTATACGCTGCTACTGCTGCCCTCACTCCCCGTCTTAATTGCCGTCTCGGTCGCTATTCTCTCTCCCTACACGCACCTAAACGTGTGCACGTATCTGTGTGTATATATATAATACAGGCGGCTGCACGTATGCATGCATGCATGCGCGGACACTTTGATTATTGACACTTCGCCGTGGGTGGAAGGGTATACATACAGGATCGATAACAGAATATCCGGCGTGGCGCAATGTGTGTGTGTGTGCGTGTGTGTGTAGCGGAGGAGGCTCATTTTCCCCCGGTTACTGGAATGTAATTACAAGAGAGCTGCTGGCCCCTCTCTCTCTCTCACGCGCGCGCACCGAAGTTGCAGCCTTCCGAATGATTAAGCGCCGCGTCTAAGCGCCAACCAAAAAGCGCGACTAGCCTCCTCGTCGTCGACGGGGCCTTTTGTCGCGGACGCGCGACGGACGTATAACTTTCTGCGCACCGCAACGATTGAGTCGCGTCCAGGCGAGGAGGAAGTTACTTGTTCGATTAGCGGTCGAGCTGCTATAGCTGAAGCCCCCGATTGGACGGCCAATGGCTATTTAATTATCGCTGAACTTTGTTCGTATTGTCAGGTGTCAAAGATGGAGGGCTTCGAGACTTTTTTTTTTAAGTGGCTGCGGGCAAATATAATACGAAGGCTAAAAGTAAATTTTTACGGTAGAAATAAACTCTTGGCTGCTTAACTACTTATGTCAATATAGGATAACGAACCCATGTAAAAAGTAATGGGCCTAACGATTTCTTTTTTTTTTGTTTTTGCTACAAAGTGAAACGAAAGAGTTGAGGTATTAAAAACAATATCATCCGATTTGATTACAATCGAATCACTCGTTTTCAACAGATTGTCATTCCAGCCTTCTAACAATTGGCAGATTAAACCGATGATTGATTCGGCCAGCGATACGAGATTATTCGATTGCGTCGCACTGCTCAAGTATCATCGAGACACAATTTAGATGTCGATTGTTACACGAACCTATATGGTTAAGCAGCCATAAATTGAATGACGTATACATTTTAATTGATAATAAACATCAAACTGCGATGGTACGTGTTCCGATCTACTCGAATCACTGTTTGGGACCTCTGATCCCGCAGATATTATCCAGAGACCGCAAGTACTTAAATTATAATGAACTGGGTATCGCGGCATATTTATGCATCTATACATACTAACGGATGGCAGTAAGATCTGTTAATGCCCATTTCCCGAATGCCCGCAGCTAGACACACGAATTCAATAAATACATTCTATCCATTCATACAATTATTAAACCACCAACTCTGCACTTTCCATACAGCTCCTCTATACCTGTACACTCAATTACAAATATTCCAATACAATGTTTTTCTCTAAATATCGTGAAATCTCCATCTATTACTATAAACATCACGTTATTATTGTAAAAACTTACTTAGCAGGAGCGGATTATCCGGCGACAAAACGAAAAATTATTTATTTAAAATTCAATGAAAAGTGGGGCGCGAGTTTTCGTCGAAACGTAGATCGTTCCAGTTTGCCCGGGCCGCGCTCAAAGTGGACAATAAAAACTTTGGCGCGCTCGCGTGGCACAGGCAGCACTCAGCGGCGTCGGCGGGCCAAATTCCACGAGATCCACATACACGCGCGGAGTTCTCTCGCAATGGGATAATCTCGCGAGAGAATCGCTCGCGAGAGCTGTTCAAATATCCAAACACCTTTATTCGCCCGGCTCTCACTACTACTACTACTATATACCGCTGCACGAGCTTTTATGCGCGCGCGATCGCGTATCGAGAATGTAGTCTCGAGTCCTCTACTTTCCGTGCAGCACTGCAGTATAGAGAATAGAGCCTCCGTCCACAGGAGCTGGTATATAGCTTGCCGAGGAGAAACCCAGTTTATATATATACAGAGAGGCTCCGCGCAGAAACATCAGGAACGCGGGGGCGTTAGAGCCGAAAGAAGCGCGCGGAACCGAGGCTCTAGTCGCGAGAGAGAGAAAGAGTCGGGCAGCACTATTATTGCCGCTCGCATATGGGTGTGTCGGACGATAAAATGGAATGGACCGCGCGAGAGCGAATGCTGCGAAAGAGAGAGAGCGAGAGAGGACTTTTGAGTTGGCGGCTTTAATCGGGCCATCGCCAAGCGCGAATCCGGATTACCGTGTATACGCTGCGGCATTGTTTTTGCGGCCCGTTTGCCTTTCTCTCTCTCTCTCATTCTGTGTATATCTGTTTGCAAGTGGTTGCGCACAATGCAGAAGGGGGTGGAAAGGGATAGAGAGAACATGGAAATTTTATACCTACGGCCGGCTGGTTGGCTTGCTTTTGCGGTCCATCAGCGGGGATTTCGAATATTTTCGATGCGCGTACCGTGCGCTCTCTGCACGAAGGCTAATGCCCCGCATGCCGTATTCGTTTACATGCGCACGCTCGCGGCCTCGTTTGCCTCGTACTCCTCTCGCCCACACTCGCCCTGGGAATTGAGTTTTACGAATTTGATAGCTTAATGAAATATACAAAACGGCTGCGTTCTGCGCGTTTAATTTTTGCGACGGCTTAATGCCATTGCCTCGTGATGGAACTTTTAATCCGAACGATGTTACAGTGTGAAATATAATAGAAAGCACCGATGTGTAAAAACTAAGTGCAGTTTGACCTACTTGGGGTCAAGTAACTTGACTACACGCAGAGTTGAAAAATAACGGATGAAGATAGAAAATATATCTCGTTGCTTTTTTTACACCGAGAACGGTCTAAATCTTTATCGGTGTGAGCACCCGACTTACAAAATTGCATCGTTAAATTGTACCTCGGAGGCATACAAAAATATATATAATACTTATATAGAAATGCATTTGATTCCATATAAATCAAGTGCGGAATACGAGAGTATTTTTAGCGTAGAAAAATATACACGAATCCTAACTAGTGACGAAAGATAAAGCAGAGAAAGAGAGAACGAAATGGAACAATGTGTTTTTTTTTCTCCGAGTCCATTAAAGTGTTTAAACGCTTGAGCTATCTAAAGAGGTGGATGACGACTGCTCCGAGTCTGAGAGGAGAACGGCCGGGGTATAAGAACAAGGCCAGCGGAGCAGATTCTATCGAGTCAAGCCTGAAACGGTTTATATTTACTAAAAGTTTCGCTCGCCTCTCGTTCACTCGCGGCGCGCAGGAGGAAAACTCGCTTTACTCGGCTCCTGCCACCGTCATTTCACTATAACAGCCAGATATACCCATGCCCCATCGCTGTGAGAAGAAGGTAAAAGCCAGGGTGCCGAGGACGGGTTTGCGCTAGCGAAACGACTTCAAAGTCGCGATCTTTCGCGAAAGGGCAAGCCCCTGAGATTCTCTCTCTCTCTCTCTCTCTCTCTCTCTCTCTCTCTCTTTCTCTTTTCTTCTTCTTTATTGTTGGAGAGGCAACGGCGCGTGGCTAGTCGATGGAATGTAAGTTCGATCTTTGCCCAGCTCTCTCCTCTTACTTCTTTTCTTCTTCTTTTTTTAACAACAGCGAAATTGGCGACTTTCGTTGTCAGCGTGCACTTGATAACGCATTCGTTCTCTCTCTCTCT
Source organism: Megastigmus stigmatizans (assembly GCA_900490015.1). Lineage (NCBI taxonomy): Eukaryota > Metazoa > Arthropoda > Insecta > Hymenoptera > Megastigmidae > Megastigmus > Megastigmus stigmatizans. The sequence goes on from UELV01181367.1 coordinate 9,148, forward strand.
CTCTTTCTCTCTTGTTCCTGCTGCGTGGAAGGAAAAAGGTCCAGAAGATCCTTTGCTGTACTGCGAACAAAGTTTCTTTGTCGAAGAAATTTCGCTCTGTCTTTCGGTTTAATTGAATGGAAAAACGATCATAATGATCCGCAGATCGTGCTTTGACTTGTATTTTACAATTATGGGGCAAACCTTCTTTAAGAATATTTTTGATTTTGATATTCTAAAATAACTAAGTAATACTTTGTTATAAATAAATTTTTCGCAAAAATAGAAAATTTTTAATGTAATTTACTATCTTTTTGGTATAAATACTTCAGAGCTTTTTTAATATCATAATTGTTATGTATGCGCACTCAATCAAGTATATATTAGTATTTGGTGTAACCCAATTTTATATCTATTATGAATATACAATCGACGTTCAAATTCAATTTCTTTTAAACAACACCGATTATCCGTTCCAATATATAGAATATATACATACGAATCTTCGATATTTCACTGTATATAACAACCCTCATTTGTATGTATCCCAAGCAAGCATCATTATAAACGCCCAGTTTGTCCCCCCCAGTCTGTTTTCCTGATCACCTAATCAGCGATCTCTCAAGTGGCGAATGAAAAAAAAAAAAAAGAAAAAAAGAGGGACGAGAGAGAGGGGGAAAATCCATCCCCGCTTTATCTCGGGCGCAGCCGAATAAAGACGCCGTGAAATTCATTTAGAATCCATGGATTACCGAACAAATCCCTCTCGGCTGGTATAGTGCGGCGGGGCGTCATCGTAACACGACGACAACTTTCTTGACGCGGGTTGAAAGATTATGAAGAAGGTCGTGACGCGTCGCTGACTCTCCCTCGACGAATATATCCTCTAGCCGTCCGAAAGCCTCTGGGAGGGGGAGTGAAACGAACGGAGAAGTGTGAGGGAGCTTGACGAAAAAAACTACACGGGAGAGAGAGAGAGAGAGAGAGAGAGAGAGAGAGAGATCGGATTCGCGCTAATGCGAGGCGATGAACTGGTTACAAAGTTGCGCATAGCGAAGAAAGGACGTGTAGTAGGGACTACGCCAAGTGGATCGTTATTCTAACCCAGTGGAATTATGAATAATTTCGAAGTTACGGATTCCCGTTCTCCCCCACATTTATTCACTTTACTGATTTGTCGATATTCAACTTATTACTTATGTCGATATGACATTAAAATATTATGTATTTAATTAACCCCAGACGCATTTGCAAACAAAATATATATATATAGGATGATGGTGAAAAAAAGCATTACATGAGTTCTCGTAACGCACAACTTGTCTGCTTGGAAACTCAGGCCATCCTCAGCTGCACGGGCGTCGTGTCAAAGCGAAGAAAGAAGCGCGGAAGAAAGGAACAAGTTGGCGGCGTGTCGCACAAGAAACGAGCCACTGCGTCCAGAGGAGGCGCGATCGAGACAAAGGGACTATACACGGAGGCGGACAGACGCGCCATGGCCGCAGGAACAATGGCTTGTAATCTCGAACCCTTGGTCCTAAGCCTCCGTTTTGGATTTCAATGAGAGCAAGGAAGTGAGAGAGAGAGAGAGAGAGAGAGAGAGAGGGTTAAGCGAATCAATTTTTGCGACGACGACGACGAGAAGGAGGAGGAGGAGGCGCGCGCGGAAATGGAATTTCCGAGTGGCGCGAGCGCGAGGTAGTCGGACGATTTGGGAGGCATGAACCGAGGGTAGGAAATATCCACGGCCTTGATCGCAGGAGAACCGGGGAAAAGGTCGTCGGGCGCGCCTGGCTTTTGGCTTCGGGGTGTTATGGTGCATGCGATGCTTTTAATGAGATACGGTGCTCGAGGAAATGGGAGACGATACTCTATCTCTCTCTCTCTTATACGTTTTTGCGTTGGGAGAAATATTCTTATTTCTTTATTATTATTTGGCGAGTTTGTAGCTAAGGGTGGCTCTTTCAGTTTGTCGGTTTTGTAAAATGAACTTTAGCGACGCTGCGGGGTAATAGAGATTAGAAGGAGCGTCGTTTTTTTTTTTCAGGAGTAGCTGCCTATACACTGGCAATTCGCCGCTAAGCTATTTTAAGTAATTAGTTTTTTTTTAAGTAATTACCAATTTCGTATCCCAAAGTAATCACCTTAAAAAGTTTCGTCACGCCTGAGGCAACCGCATACTTAGGGGTATTCATTAGGAAGTAAATAGAAATGTCAATATTTCGTCAGCCATTATACGAAAATAAAACCGCAAAAACGTAAAACGACAACGCAATAATAACTTTATAAACATTTTACAATCTCAACGCCCAAAATACATCGAGCTTATAAAAACACACAATCCTCTCGCAGAAAAAAAAGAACTTGGTCCCGTCAGCCTCATCATCCTCGAGACCGCAACTTGCGGCTTTTGTTAATATTTATTGGGGAGGGGGGAAGTTGCCTGGGGCGGAAAGTCGTGTCTGGGTGCGCGAGGGTAAGAAGTATCCGCGGAGCTTTCGCCAGGGGGAGAGAAAGTTTTGACCGGTAGCCGAGAGAAGGAAGCGCGTGTTCCTTGCGACGTCGTGGGGCAGACAGGCAGAAAGAAACGGCTGGTCGACGGTGGCGTGTACGCACGAGTGTGCTACGGTCACGAGAATGGACAGGATATGGCGAGAACCGGGAGCGGGGGGTAAGGAAAGAAAAAAGCAGATTATCGGACTCGAGGCTCCGTCGTGTCGGCATAGTCGATCGTTTTTCGATCAACGCTCGATGGGTAAACGGATCGAGTAAACTGACCCACTTCCTCTCCCCGTCCCACTTTTATTTTCCCTTACCCCCCTCGCTTCTTTACGCACGTATATGTACTTTCGCTCGACCTGTCTATATATATTCAAAAGTCTTTTAGACTAACTCTGCAAGTGTATTTTAACTTTTTAGAATTTTATACTTTATTTTTTGTGTTTGACTTTGCTACTTTCTTGATTCAGTCTTTTCTACATTCTGCGTCATTGTAATGTCTATGATTTTGTTTTATCTAAAAATTTCGCTGAAATTTTTGGATGCTTCAAATTGAATTTATGTTTTCTAAAGTTTAACTGCTTCATATGATAATTTTAATCAAATTAATAACGATCTACTTTATTACCAATACTAGAGATTAGTTAGCAAAGCTCATTTAGTGCATTGCATTTTCGCATTTTCGCTTTGAGCTCCCCCGAATATATATATATATATACATTTACTTTCTTTTCGATACAGCAATTTCCTATCCTCTTGAGTCACTCGAACATCCACAGCTGCTGTTCTCGTTTACCCGCACGTTATTTAATCGGTGCCAGCCGTGTAACTTACCGGAGTAGATTCTTCCGAGTACATGCCATTCTAGTATCGAGTTACTTGCACACGTATTCACTCAAGTTATTTGCTTCATTGAAAAATTCTTGCACCCAAACTATTCGGCATTTTTCTCCGACTTTCGCTTTAACCGTTTAAAGTTCTACCATTTTATTTCTACGAATTTCTCGATAATTTTTAATCAAAGATTGGTGTACTTTAATTAACAGCGTGACATAAAATGAATTATACATATGCTAACAAGGGTACATTTGCAAAAGTGATAAAAATTATATTCTTTTGTTCTGGTCGTTTCAGCATTTCGATTCCATAAAGTTACACGAGCCTGCATTTTAAATTCAAATTACAGCTGACCTCGGGATGCAAATAGTTACGGTCCTCTGTTGAGATTAAAATTCTGAGTAAACGCATAAATATGAAGCATTTTGGAAGTAACGGATTTTGTGAAAAAGATTTCCTTTACATTCATTAATAATTAGCTTGATCAAATTGCACTAATCCATTATACTATGAATTTCTGGAAATAGCGAATTTAAAATAATATTTAATGTAAAAATATATTTAATATTTTGGAATCGTTCGTAAACCCTTTTAAGAATAATAAATTATTTTAAATACTAATTGTCAACGTGTAACGAAATACAACATTACTAATTTTGTAAAGTTCGTGCAAAATGTATTCTACTTCAAGTGCTCATATAAATGTTTTGCAATACCATAAAATGTTACATCTAAAATTTGCTTCACAACTTTCTTGATATATGTTCTTATAAGCCACCATTCTCCATTTCTCACAATAGCAAATATCTAGCAATATTCACATTCTGTCTAAACCACAACGATGACTTCTTTGGCTAAAAAAAAAAGCGAAATTCGCTTCAAAAACAATTGCACCGCTCTCGCACGCGCTTCATTTTCCGTATATAGAATCCAAATCCACGCCCTCGGGGCCGTTCCTTTTTTCATCCCTATAGCTGCTCTCAATACCTTCAAAAATTACGTAACCCAAACCCAACTCGCTTCGACTGACACTCGCTCTCTCTCTCCCTCTCTCTCTCTCTCGCCAACCCCTCGCTTACACCGCTTTCTCTAATTCTCTCTCTCTCTCTCGCGCGCGCGCAACGAGCATTAAAACGAGTAACTTTTAACTCAACCATCGACCCAGTTGCATTTTATTGTTGAAGGAAGGGAATTGAAGCGGCGCGTCAGTGCGAGCCACCGGCAATAAACACTATAGAAGTTCGGCGTATGTGTGCGAGAGAGAGAGAGAGAGAGAGAGAGAGAGAGAGCGAGAGAGAGAGAGGGAGAAAGTTTTTTCTTCCAAAGCCCAACGGAATCGTCGGGGAAGTTGCTTATGCACAGAGAGAGAGAGAGAGAGAGAGAGATATACCTACTCACACGTATGGTAAGCGGTTGCAGCAATTCGGTATACAGTTGGGCGATCGTGTGCGGGGTCTCTCTCCGAGTGCGAAAGTCATAGAGTCGGGCCTACGGCTACGGCTCTCTGCTCGATCGAGCGATGTATACCTGCTGCAGCCGTCCATTTCGCTGCTTGCGGCGTTACTCGATGGTTTCAGAGACTACCAAATGCGGCCTGTCTCTTACATCGTCCCATTGTTTAGCTCAGAATAGATGTTCGAATTATATTTAGTCTTTTACCGATTCTCGTCTTGCCGGAAAATATTGATCAAGATATTTGGTTGTGGCGGAAAATTATTTGTTTAAAAGTTTTTTTTAACGAAAACATAGCCATTAAATTGCTGCAGAGATCTAAAAATTTCAAGTCAATTAGCATAGTACAAGACAGTGGAGGTATAACGGAAACTTAGGTAACGCGAGCACCGCAAGTACACGTATCCAACAGCACCGCTCATCAGCCCGAGCGAGAGAAATTGCTTGCATAGAGGGCGAGAGAGAGAGAGAGAGAGAGAGAGAGAGAGAGAGAGAGAGAGAAAATAACACACGGCTAAAACTAGCATAACCTCAAAGGAAGACCGAGACACACAGGCACAGTATATTGAGATGAATAGATATATAGAAACGGGATGAAGATCGCGTAAATAGGCGAGGGTTTATATTTCGAGCGGTGTCACCCGCTCGGTTATCTATATGTCTCTCCGGCATGCATCAAAGCTCGAACTACATCCAACCGCCACTCGAACGTCCCTCCAATCTGCGCATATACGTATTAATTACGACACACTCGTTAAGATATCCGGTATAATTTGACTTGCGAGAGAGGATGCGCGCGTGTCGATTTTGAAAGCTCGAGGAAGGATGCGAACGAGGAATATATGGGGATCGTGGGACATATGCAGGGGATGTGAGAGGGGTAAGCGAGAGCGAGAGATTGGGTTAATTAATTTTCGTTGCGATTGCTGGTATGCTGTGATCATCCGATTGAGCGTCGCTGGACGTTATTCTCAAGGTACACATCATGAATTTAGCAGTGTGGAGAGGCGGTTTGATTAAATAAATTTATGGAGTGCGTCGAATGTATGTAGTGATGATTATAAGCGAGGCCTATTCTACAATGACCAATTTCCATATTATTCAAAGTAATATATGTCCTTGTAGAATGGCTACTACGGGTTGCAATGCAGTATACATGCGTCATCCAATAAGGTACTGCATTATAAATCATATACAGTAGTGCTGTATTATTAATTGTTCATAATTCCCAATTTCAATACATATTAGAGCAGAACCCAACTATAGAAAAACTAAGATAAGAATAATAAATAGACAACAACTCGAACGATTTCCAACGCACTTAGATAAAATAACTGAAAAACATTAAAGCACACTTCTAATCATTTTCTTAACAGATTCAAAGATTGTTCATTCCCATGAAAACCCACAAGCAAATCGAACCAATGGAAATGAACGTCGCAGAGAATCAGCGTATAGACAAGCAGTCGGTCCTCCGCGATAGCAATCCAAATGGAAACAGTCTCGCGCAGATTGAGCCATCTCAATCACAATCGCGTCCAATCGGCATCCGATCATCCCTAATCCAATCACCATATAACAGCAGTAAACCGCGCAAAATACAATATTCCTCCAGGGGGTTTAGGACTCGCGCGGAGCTATACGCGCACCTCGAGAGCGATTCGCCCGACGAAAATCGGCAGCGTCACGAGCAGCCGGCCTCGACTCGGTATATGACGGCATTCGCTAAACGCTGCCCCGCGCAGAACACCGTTCGTATTAATTTAACCGGTGAGACAGAGACACAGAGAGAGAGAGAGAGAGAGAGAGAGAGAGCGTAATTCTCGTTAATTAATTGATAGATCGCCGAGCCGGGTATAGATGTGTGCGTATGTGTGCGAGCGAGCGAGCGAGAGATGGAAGGAGCTGCTGCTGCTGGTGCTCTGCGTAGACTAGACCTGCGGGAAACGCTCGCTTCGTAATTATCCTTCGGATTAATTGAATTCGATGTAAATTCCGTGCCGCGGACGCTATTCGCCGCTCAAATGCGTCATTTTATCGCGGCGACAATCATATTGAACGAGATCCGTAAACGGCCATGCTGGATGTGAGACTATATGGGAGAGCTATTTGTTTGCGCGGGACAATCATTGCGATCAGTCTTTTGGAGAAATAAGGATACCAACGCTATGCTCCCTATTGATGTTATAAGGGAAAAGTGCGAGACTTGTATTGTCGTTTAGAGTATGAAAAGATGTTTAATTTAACAAAAACAAATAGTCCCCGAACTTGACGGGAAATCTTAAAAATAATTGATTGACTTCCATGTATTAAATATATAGGGAAAAATCTGTTCGACCTTTCTTTAATGATTTCCCGTTCTTCGATCATGTTAGAGAATACATTTTTTTCAAATTTAATATTTTTTTATGCCCTAAGTGACGATGTAGATTTTGTCCTTTTCTCTAAAGATTTCATTATATTCTGATTTCGCCGAGGTCTTCCTTTATGTTTTTTGAGTTTTGGGAGTGCGAAAGTGGAGTGCTTTTCTTCGAAATTTGATCAAATACAAATTGAAGTTTGAACGGTATCGCACGGGTTCGACATCTTTTCAAGTTTCATTAGTACTGTAGACCAATTCATGTTGCGTAAGCGAAATTGATCAAACAACTCTTTAAAAGTAGATCTATAAAAATTCTTTATTATTATCAGAATTCCAAACATTTTCGTTCATTAACCATTTCATCGTGAGCATTCGAACATCGCATCCAGTTTGCGTAGGCTAGATTCTAGCCTGCTTTTTCTCTCTCTCTCTCTCTACATCCATCTGTGTCTTTCACTCGGTTCCCTCTCTCTCACTCCCACCTCGTCATATCTGTCCCTTTGGCTCGTTCGCGTTGATGAAATGCTTTTCAGCTGCGACTAATGGCTGAAGCAATCGGATTTAATAACCGCTCCACTTTGCATGACGAAATTCGCGATTAGTTTAATTTTGCATGGATAAACACCAGAGTCCAGCGAGGTGACGAATTTGTGCTGAATCAATAACGTGTCGCGGCGGCTTGGCCAAATTTTACGCAGCCGTGCATATCGCGCTGCTGACGTTTCCCCAGTTATTATTCAGCGATTTTTTTTTCTTCTCCCCGCGTGGCAAATATCATCTTTCGGTTGCGACAAAAAAAAACGAGCTTTTTTGGCGAAACACGGAATTTCTGCTTTTTAATTAATGAAATGATTATTTTATACGATAAAATGTGTAACGCGATACGGAAATGACGTAGGTACTATTTATACAGCATACATCGAGATGAAATTTAAAAATCTCTAAATGTTGTTTAATTTTATCTTCATTTTACTTTCCATGTGACCGATATACGATTTTTGGAAAACACGAGGAGGATAATTATCAAGGGACTGAACTTAATAGTTATTGGTTTTAAACAGGATTACAGCAGCGGTGATGACGAGAGATTTGGTCCGCCTTTCGCAGGCTTCAATTTTCACGACAACATTGCGAATCCGCCAGTCCGCCAGCCGACGTAAAAGGAACTCTCTCTCTCTCTCTCTCTCTCTCTCATAGACATAGACATGAAGTTTATCTTTGACGGCTCAAGTGTCGCTGAAATTAACAGGAGGGGCGTACACGTGTGGGTGTGTAGTCCACCGTAAAACTTTGGCTTAATTTTCGAATTTCGAAGCAGTGCGCGCTCGGATCGATGAGCGCGTACACGAAGGGGACATATATGCACGTGAAAGGACTTTCACCCTGCTACTGCTGGCAAATTAAAATTTTCGTCCGATTTTTGGTCTCTCTCTCTCTCTCTCTCTCTCTCTCTCTCTCTCTCTCTCTCTCTCTCTCGCTGTCTCTGTGCCCAATGTGCGTCTGCTCTCGACGTTTCATTTAATTGGAAAAAATGTAATTACGAGAAAAATCAGCGACTAGACGGATAATAGAGAGGCGCACGGTACATTTTTTGTTTTGGGTCTTTGCACAGCGAATTCCCTGACTTTTTTGGCATTTCGTACGTGCAGGACTTTTGCTATATAGACGCTTTTCATCATTTTCCAGGTGTTAATCAGAAATTATATTTTGTGCACGAGTAATCCAAGCGGACGAATAGTATTAAAACTAAATCAAAAGTTTAAAAGTATTAAGTACACTAGTAAATTGCGATCTCGAAAATAAAGTATCTCCTCTTTTTTAGACAAAAAGCAGCTAGGCTCGATCTCCCGTTTAAGCTCCCCCGCCAAACGCGCATTCTATTAAACCCTATCTGCAAAGAAAGAGCGGCCAGCGCATAATTCACTTTCCACTTAGCTCGCTCTGAAAAATAGCAACAATAATTTACTTCGTTAATCCAGCCTCTTCCTCCCACACTCGAAAAGAAAAAGAAAGAAAAAAATCTTTAATTCCTCGGGTCTCCCAACAAATGCTCGCCGCGGTTTTACTCTCTCTCTCTCTCTCTGTCTCTCTCAGCCACGATCCTTTGCTCTATTCTTCTAGAGCGTAAAAGCGCCACGCAGCAGCGGTACATTGAGCTTGCTCAGCGGGAGATCGATTTTCCTTAAAGAGAATGTATCGTTTTAACGAGCGACTGCACCTCCTGTGCGCGCTCTCTCTCTTCCCGCACTCTGTCTTCGTCTACTTTCTTCGCAAAAGAGGCTCGCGCGATAATAAGTGCCTAAGACCCGCCCCTCGAAAGACTTGACGCGACTGCACTCAAAGAGGCGCTATATACATTTTATTTTGGTGAATCGTTACGAGTAATTATAATACAGCTGTACGAGGGCGCTTGCTTTATTTGATTTGAATATAATATCTTTCGAGATGCGTATTTTTCGGCTATCGTTCCCAAAATCATTCCTTTTACACATCGATGGCAGCGAAAGTTGCCGGATAAGCATATCATATATTCCATCGAGTCATCCAAAATACCCTCGGGAATTCATCTCATTAAATGCATCCGCGGTGCGCGGAGCTTTCTCTCTCTCTCTCTCGTGACACTGTAAATCTATAAAGCACTTGTACCCCGGGTGTGCTGCACGCAAGGACGATTACCCTCGTAAAAGCTCGAGCCCCGACTTTTATTTGCTCGTCGGGCTATATTGCATCTCGAGGCGAGATAGAGGTGTTCGTTCGAGTTTCTATCCCTTCCTCTGTACCTGAGCGGTGCACAGCTCCGGCCGCGATTACATCGGTAATCTCTGCGGTCGTAACCTCCGGAAGTCGAAGAAGCGCGTGCACGCCGACGCCGCTCGACTACGTCGATCCCTTTCTCTCCTCTTTCTCTTTCTTTTTCCTTTCTTTTTTCCTAGAAAAGACGAGTCGCTTTCATTTCTACGGCCCTACCGGCTGGAGGGGAGCTTTAACGGGGATTTCGTCGTGAAGGACTCGCACTGATATTCCCCTGATTGTTTATGACGCGTGAATTGAAATAAAAGGAATCGGCGCTCTAGCGGCTGCTGTGCGAGTTTCGCGCGCGGTGAGTAATGTTGAACTTGGGATTATATTATACGCGTTGCGGGGAAACTAATTATCCAAAGTTATATTGAAATGCTCGCACGGGGGGCAACGTTTTGACTTTGAAAAATTAATTTTCCTTTTAATTTGCTATATCTCGCGGTGCGCGATATAAGATAAAGAAGTCGAATTGAACGAGGGGCTAGGTTATGGGGGGAGTGAGACGCTTGAAGGAAAGATCACCGCGGGGTCCATGCAGCGAATAACTTGTCAAATAATTAACGTAGCAGTGGAGGCGCACCAATACCTCGATCGATATTCACGGTATATCCGCCAGAGCTGCTGGGGGCAAAAGTGCGAGCAAAAGGAGACGCTGTGTACACTAAATTCTCTCTTAATAAACGATCATCCAATGGATTGGATATATACGTATATAAATATACGCGTTGCATCAGTAGCCCACGAGTGAATGCGACATCCGCGAGTCTGCGTTGAAAGCCTAGACACTGCAGGCGCATACGTGTGCTGCGGTGCAACCCTTTTCAGCGCGGATACGAAATATAAAATAACCCCGCGAGCGTTGCTCGCCAAACACTTTTTAATCATTGCAGAGGAGGCCTTTCAATCCACGGCGGGCGAAGCCAACTTATTTATACCGGCAATGTGAAAACAGACGCGGGGCGCGACGAAAAAAGAAAAAAAGAAAAAGAAAAAAGTCTGTGGTATATAACGAACTGTCGATGAAGAGTGCGACAAAAAAAAGGAGGAGAGAGAAGAGAGGAAGAAATATGTCAATGCGAAAATGGGACTTGCGAGCGCGGTGGCGCGACTCTATCCCCCAATGTCGCCCTTTAAAACCGCCTGCCACTGGCGCCTTGTTAAGGCACCCTTTGCTACTCTCAGTCTCTCTCTCTCTCTCTCTCTCTCTTGCTACAAAATTAATGAGCTCATTGTAACGCTTCACCGTGCAAACCCTTATACTGCACCGCGTCGCCCACCTTACCCTCACTTTCCCTCGTTCCTATACACGAACAACTGTGCAAGTATGTGTGTGTGTGTGTGTGTGTTAGTGTGCGTTGGTGTCTAAGCGGTCTGGGTTGGTGGTTCGGTCTACTACTCACGAAACGAGCATTAAATCATATATCAGCGCGGGGCGCACGAGCGTATAGGCCTTGACGCGAGAGACAGAACGAATGGGGCGCCGCGCACCCGCGCGAGAGGGAAATTCGCGAAAAATGCGCTAGCTGCGAGTGAATTGCTTCGTTTTTTTTTTCGTTTTTTTTTTCTCGTAGAGGTGGCAGCTATGTAGGTTCTTGTTAGATCGGGACTGTGATAGTGCCTGAGAGATATCGTGAATGGAAATCGGGCGGTGATTGCGTGGACAGTGAATAGCGAGGAATATACTGAAAATTTGAAAACGCTTAAATTTGGCTGGTTTGGGTATATGGATAATAGTTGGATTTTTTATGTATATCTTTTACGTATAGCCTTTTGTGATCCACGTTTTAAAATGAATTTACAAACGCGAATCACAAGTTTCTCATTTAATTTTGCGTTTATACAATCACTAGGATTCCTTATAAAAAAAATTAACATGTATTATAGATGATGCGTATATTCCGAATATCCGATACAAACTATAAGGATACCAAAAGAAATAAATGGAGGTATATAACGGCGAAGAGCTTGGCATTTCCACATAAACTCAAAATCACGGGGACTGAGTAAAAAACAGCATTCACCAAAATCTCGCTCAGCGTCCCCTTAATTAAAAGATTTCTCTAGTCCATAAAAAGAAGAATCTACGTCTAGACGATCCCGCACTGCAACGACAGAGACAGTGAGAGAGAGAGAGAGAGAGAAAGAGAGAGAGAGAGAGAGAGCGGTCGAGAAGGAAAAACTGCCACTTTATCCGTGGGGTCGCCCAGTGCGCATGCGCATCCCTCAAACGTCTAGAAGGGACAACGTGGAAAGGGCAGCAGAAGCTAGAAGAGAATATATATAGGAAGGCGAGGAAAAAATAATTAATGTGTGTGTCACGTGTACAGAGAAGAGGGAGAGCAGCCAGTACCTCTTCTATCCCTCCCGTCTCCCTTTTATCCTTCCTTTTTTTTTTTCAACTTTCATTTTGCCCTTTCCCTCTCCCTATATACATACAGTCGCGGATAGAGAGCGCAGAGTATACGGCCTTTCTTTCTGCTTTTTGCCAGTTTTGTCTCGAGAGATACAGAGGAGAAGAAGAAGAATAAGAAGAAGGTCGAGAAGGAAAGTGCCGGATAAAAGAATAACGAGATTTCCTTCTCTCGCAGTTTCGAGTCTTGCGAGCACTTTCGCTTTTCGCTCTCTCCCTAAGAGGAGACACCGCCGCCGCCACCGTGCGGCGTCAAGAGATGCTAAAACAATCAAGCCTCGGCAAGCGCGCGATTCTTTTCTCTCTCTTTCTCTCTATGCGACTACTGCTGCTGCTGAAAGCAGAGAGAGAGAAAAAATGCAGAGCCACAGTGAGATTGCGCCCAAAGGCACCGAGCGCTACGCGAAACTTTATATATCTTATCAGATTTCTCCCTTTCTCTAAACTCTCTATTCTAGCCTTTGCCACTGCTGTACCGAGTAATTTGCTGTGCTGCATCGAGTTTTGATTTCTCGGGATTTAGCCGCTAAAAGCTGTCGCATTGTGGAACTTTCAATTAAAAAAAAAGACCGAATTGATCATACACTGTGCTTAATACGTGTAAGTAGAAACAGATGGATGCGACGAGACACTGACTTTCGATATATTTATTATTTTCAATTTATGCTTCAATGGGTCCAATTTAAAAAGAGTAAATTAATTAACGACTTCCCATGTCCTAAGTAATGAAATACGTATCTTACAGATCCACTATAAGCACAGTATTACGCAAGACACCGAATATCTCATAAAGTATATCAATATTCAAGCTTGAATCTATACGCGTTCCGAGAAAATCGAGTAACAAGAACTATAATCTGAGCATCCACGGGTGAAAGTTGAGACCCGCACCAATGGCATAGCTATAATTCAATTAAACTTTTCACTGACGCGCGCGATACGCGTTACGCGCGTCATTAGAGAAAACAAAAGAAAATCAGAGACTCGGTGTCGGCTAACTGACTCTGCAGGATTCGGGGTGGCTCTCTAATGAGTTGCCCTGAGTCTCTGCGAGGGGATTTCAAACAGTGGAAAATTAAATTTATAACACCTCCGTGAAAGTACAACGAATCTACTAAACGATTATTGCCCTTGACGTATGTCTTTTTTGAAGACTGAGAAACTGTACGATTACGAAATCTGGTGTATCTATAACCACTGAAATGCACCTATAATTACAAAAAAGATCTCGCTTTGTTACAAACACTGCTCTCAAATTGAACTCTGTGGTGCCCAATGAACATCAAAAATTCCCTATAATTAAGAAAGAAAAGCCCATTACAAGTTTTAAGAAAGAGGGAAAAATTTCTGCCGCAGCAAAGGAGGAGCGAAACAGAGGGTATACTCTCCGTATAACATTAGCCGATATTTGCAGTGCGCGCACCACCGCGGGATAAACACACAGTGTGGAAGGAGAAGAGCGAGCGAGGCGTCGTCGACCTCATCCTCCTTCTCCCGCTTGTTCCCCTCGCGCTCAGTTTCTCCGACGCGCCGCACCGAAAGGGTTTTAGTATGAAACAACAAGATTTCCATATTTATCCACGAGGCTACCAGTGTGTGTGTGTGTGTGTGTATGTGTGTTCAAAGGGGGGCTCCGCACCGCTTGAGTCTCGATACGTGCGGCCTCTGCATAACAATATTTCTCAAGAGATTCCCCCGCCATCATTCTCTCTCTCTCTCTCTCTCTCTCTCTCTGTCTATGTTTTACGTGGGAAGAGGTAGAGGATATCACGCGAAAAAAGACGACGAGATATGGTTTCTTTGTGCCTTCGATTTGTGCATCTGCATTCACTGCACGCGATGATTAATTTGCAAATGCTTTTGTCGCTTGTGGATATTGATAACGCGACGATTGAAATACTTCAGAATGTTCTAATTGTTAGGTAGTGGCTGAGAATGAAGAAAGAGTCAGAATTTTCGATACATCCTTTTATGTGGATCTCAATTCACATTTTCTACCAATACGTTTTCTGGGATTTCTAAACGCGTGGTGCATTCAAAAATGCATATAAATCTTCGTACTTTCCTTATGGGGCTGCGGTTTCAGTTAATTTTTCTGGAGTGTCGTAAGTGTGTATACGAGGAACGTATCGCTTGTACATTTATTTTCATCAATGGCTGGTTTTGGATAGCAGGTAATACAAATAATATGCTTTTTTATATATTCATTTTTGCTCCATTTGATGCTGAGCAAATAATTAATACGTACACAACTATAGGTGAAAGTGCATCACCTCTCGATTATCGAATCGCACTCTGATTAATACAGAATTTACATTATTCCGTCCACGATTATTACAGGACGACCGTTCGAGCCTCGCAGCATTACAGTTATTGTACTGAAGAATAAGCTGACCAAAATACCTTAAATCCATGGCCCTATTCCCCTCACTAACTGCGCCGTTCGCGCCCTGATTATATTACCAGTACTAACTCGCATTCACACGCGTGTACATCCGCCCAGTCATGCATATACACGCGTACGTCCACTGTATAACTCGTGCATTTATACGCATATGGCATAGGCGAGATTCTCCAATTAAGCACTATTATTGTTGACTTTTAACGCCCCTCGTTTTCAGATATCACACAGATGTAGCTTTCGTTAAGAAAAGTTTTCAAAAAAAAAACTTGTTTTTTGATTTACTACCATATATATATTGAGTGATTGAAATCTAATTACAACAAAAATTGTTCCATATCCTCGGCTTGGTAGTAAAAATGTTCTATCTTAAATTTCAGGCTAAAAAGGGTTCTTTTGTTACTAAAAGGTTCTTTTAACCTTAACTTAGTAGCAATTGCATAAATGTGAATAGAAAAGAAATAATTTCCTCGGAAAGGAAAAAATGTGTTCGCGAGTATAGAATCATTTTCAAACTAAAATATCAGATACAACCTCTTTCTACTATGCCGGCCACAATATAATCTCACAAAGAATTTGCGTGAAATCGATTATGCTCGGTAAATGTACCCCTCGTACAAAAATCAGCTATTTTTTTCATCAGCAAGCAATGTTTGCGCGTTTAAACGGCTGAATATCCAGCTTAAATACTTGGCATTCAACGGCGAGAGTATCAAAAAGCCCGTGCGATGCGATTGCGCCTGTGTAAAAAGCGCTGAAATGGAAGGAATGTAGAGGAAATTTAAAGTTGCCGGAGAAGAGAATGAAAGAAGAACAGAGGAAACTAGACATCGGTACACAAACAATGTTTACATTCGATTCCATCATAATATCGGAATTGGAATTGAATTTTTTTTCATTGAACATTATTGTATTGAATGTTTCATTAGGTATTTTTTTGTGGAATCGACATGAGATTTCCATTTGGTTTTAGCTTCCCAGAGATTGTAATTAATTCTGTGATACATTATATTTAGCAAGAATTCTTCCGCTATTATATTAATCTTCTTCCGTCCAAAATTCTTCCGACCTTAAAAGTTTCCACGTTACTATACCTGTATGTATATTCGTGTATATATGTATATCCTCTAGATATAAATATGTACACATATTACAAAAAAAATTAATTGTGGAGGGTGCAAGAGCACTAGAGATTAATTTTTGGAAAAAATTCTTTGTCAGCACCTCGGCAATGATATAAACATTATGCAATTCCAGTTTCATGAAACATTCATAATTCGAAGACAAAAATCTATAATTTTGTCCGTTAAAATACCACAGACAGTATAGCTTCCGTAAATTATAACTTTTCTAAATTGATTTATAATTTTATAGATATTGTTCTACAATAAACTTACTGTACTTATACGTGCATGAACATTAACTTGAATATTAAACTTCTAGCGCATCGTTTTTATTCAAAAGTTCAAGATTAATGATTTTATGCCGAAACAAAGCACAAAAGTGAATTCCAATTGAACAACAACCTTGGAAGAGCCATAACTTTACTTTCAGGCCTCCACCTTCTAAGGTTGAAAGCTCACTTTAAAGGTATTTCCAAAGAAAAAGAATAATTTCAAACCGAAAATAGAAGAACCAACCAAAGAAGAATTAACCTTCATATACTTTACACGAAAGTACATTGAATTTAATTGAAATCAGCATTAAAGTTGATAATTCGTTGTGTAGAAATAATTTCATTAATTATTGTTTGTTGCATCGACAGGTAACCATTTATAAATATTTAACAAACTCGAGCAGCTTAAAAACGATGGAAAATCTATACATTACATGGAGTATTCTGTAAATGAACTCGAACATCTGTCAGAAACTAGGACAGAAACGGAATTATTACTTATGGTACATGAATAATAGCTTACTCGATATTTTCCATGTGTGCGAAATACGACAAATCCACTAAGTTTCAAATATCTCTATTTAAACAATTTTCATTAACAAATTGTAAAACAAATTGAAACAGCACTGTAATAGCACATTTATCCTCCAGTTAATAACTTCGATCCCAATAAGTAACAATAGATTTATTAAACGAGAACAAGAAGAAAAAAAAAATCAATAATCAACCTCAACTTCGTCGATATTTCCTCCTCGTCCAACATTAGTATCCGAGTTAATGGTAAAATTTAATATTCAATTACGAGATTTATTAACTTTTTAAGCACTCGCTCAATCCGCGTTCAATGAATGCACACACGTAGCACGAGGGGACTGCGACGGTGAAAAAAAGCGTTGGGAAGAGATAACGAGCGTCGACAAGAGAGATAAAAAATAGAAGGATTCAAAAGGGAAAATTAGAAAAACAAAGAAAACCATTGAGCGAGGGAGCGAGCGAGTGAGAGGGGGACACGACACAGGAGAGAGGGAGAGAGCGGCGTAGCTCTGGATAAACGAATCAACGATCGCTGACCGCAGGTCGACCGCCGCGCGGCCCCTGCGAGAAATTGAAAATGGAAATGTTTAATTGCCCGAAAACACGTCGAGTGCTACTCTTTCACTCCCTCTCCCCCTCGTACATTTGCGATGAGGGCGAAACGCATTTGCACGCGTTTAATATTTTTCGCTGTAACGATGAGCGAAAATATCGCGTTGCTTGACATCGCTGGTTTTTTTTTTCCTTTTGTCATTGTTCCCTTTGTGTTAAGTGTACGTTCATTAACATCATTCACATGGATCCACGGTGCATTTGAGCTTTAATTGGAGAAGGTTGTATTATCTAACGTACTAGATGATCGTTTATCGTTCACAGTCGATGCTTTTTGAATTAGAGGTGCTTTGTGATCATGGCTAATTGTCTAGTTTTATCGTGTAAAGTTTTTTTTTTTTAAATTAAACGTAATATTGATACATATCTTATATAATAATGCTGTACACTCATTGCCAGAAATTATTTGTACATATTTATTGCATACTCAAATTATGATTGAAATATGGTACAGTAAAAGAATTATAATTTAATTTTAGCGAAAAATCGACTTATCAATAAATCCTTATTTTGGTATAATTGTAATAAAAATATTTAGCATATTACAATATGAATTATTATATCAATAATGTAATGGCGACTGTATGTCGTAACACAAAAAGATATTACTGCGCTTAATTTCAAAATAAAGATTTCCTCGTAATACCATAATGCATAAATTTCAAATATATTATAAATCAAAATATATCATTTTTGTTTGAAATTGAATTTTGACTATTATGTTCATTTTCATAAAAGGGGAACTTTACAATTTCGTATTACATTTTCTCGAAATAAATTAATTGTTCCATATCTGGCGATAAATATACAATTAGTTCCTTTTAAATTTAATTTGTTCACCAATCTATCTAGTTATATTCTTAAAGGTTTGTTATTTTAACTTGATAACACCCAGGCTATGGTAATTTTATATTATATATGTCAGTTATATACAAAATACAATTATATAAATAAATCAAATAATTTGTTAAAGCTTCAAATCAACCGAGCCTGTATTTATTCAAAATGTCAGGTTCATCAATCTCGAGTCATTTAGTTTTAATAAATTGGTCTGTAACGTGCGTGACATCGCATCCACCGTCTCTCTTTTCCTCTGTCTCTTCCATCCCTCTTATCACTCTCTCTCGCTCTTCCGCAACCTGCATTTCATTTACCAAGCTCTCACACACACGCGCGCGCGCACTTGCTTTCCTCCGCTAATTTTTTTCCATTCTCCGTTTTCTCAAACTATCCATGCACCGAAGCAGCAGCAGCAGTTCACCGCGAGTCTGTCCATTCCAGCTCTGTTTTCCCTCCCCACTCGGCTTTCCCTTTCACTCTCTTTCTGTCTCTCGTTCCTTCTTCGTTTCGATGATTACACTCGTTAGCAACGAGAGTAACGACCGCCACTGCCGCCGAGTCCGATCTGATCTCGATGCAGCCCGGGGCGCGCGAGCGAGCGTTTGCTTTGCCGTACGTCCCGCGCTCCAAGCGAATTCGCCACGTGTCTGTCTGTGTGTCTCTGTGTGTGTGTGTGTGGCTGCTGCTCTATGTGAACGTGTGCACGCGGTGCTGCGGCGAAATTCGAAATGGCGAAATCAATATGCGTCTCACGCAGCCGCGGACCCATTGTAGTACGTGCGGCCGAGGCTTTAAGGTAACGCAACGCGTGCGCCTGCACTTAACCACTCTCTCTCTCTCTTGCTCTCACTCAGCGTGTGTGTGAGTGCGGGTGGATGGGATGGCAGAGAGAGAGAGAGAGAGAGAGAGAGAGAGAGAGAGAGAGAGAGAGAGAGAGGTGGACGCGCGCGTTTTATTTGATGTTCGGGGGGATGGGGACTATATACGCCGATGGACAAGGGCTGAAAAGACAAAGTGGAGTGTTCCGGCGATGCGACGACTGCGATTGGACATTTTTAGGGGGAGGAAGGGGAGAGACGGACGTCGAGCGCGCAATGCAGAAGCAGCACTGGTCAGAGCTTTCGGCTGTAGCTCGTCGACCGCCGCGCCGAATGGCTTAATCGGGACTGAACATTTTCCTGCGTGATTTCGAGCTGCGCTGCCGGTCTCCGGCGTTATTACCGGCAACACTAGCTGTCCTCTTTCATTTTTTTTACTCCGCTGCTGAACTTTTTCTCGATCGCAACTGTTGCGACTTCAATGCCAAATATACGACGGTTTCATTAATGCATCCAGTGTGATCAGTGAGTCGATAGCTCGATATCGCGTATTCTGTAAATAGTATTAAAAATTATAAATTTATACCGATGCTGTTGGCTCGAACAGGTTATATGCATTTTATATAGTTGCGCCGCTTTTCGATTTTCAAGATAAAAATGACGAGTTGGAGCAACGGTAAAACGCAGCGTTAAACATTCGAAAACGTCACTTTTTTATGAGGAAGGAAAAAAAAGGTCGAAATATTCAGACTGCAGTAGCACGCGCGCGCGCGCGTAAGAGAGCGAGAGAGAGAGAGAGAGAGAGAGAGAAAGAGCGCAAGAAGGAAAGAGAGGGAATATTCTGTCGAGCACTCGTTCCGCACCGCTCCAGAAGCTCCTGGGGGATCAGCGCTCGTATCGCGTTACCCGCGGGATTAAAAACCTCAACAAGAAATACTGCCACTGCAAAAGCTCTCATTTGCAAGCGAGCGCGCGGCTCTCTCGCTCCCCTCCTTTTATTTCTACGCGCGGCAGTTTTCCCGGCTTCCCTCTGTATCCCGAGCAGTTTGTTTACCTTTCCTCTCCCTCTCTCTCTCTTTCTCTCTCTGTGCTTTTTTGCTGCTTTTTCGTTCAAGACTCGGCGCGAGAGGAAGAGTCAGAGATTTTTTTTCTCCCCCCAGCAGTGACATGAAATTTTCGCAGACCAGGAGTTTCTACTTAAGGCGAAAATATAAAGCGCCGTGCATCGTCACCTGGTCGCTTTATTAAAGAATTCCTTGTGCTTTTCTTGTCGCCACCTTATAGCGAGTCGTCTAATGCACATGTTTTTCGCTACTTTATTAATACTGGATTTTTTGTCGCTAGCTTAAAGAATGTCGAATTATGCGAACCCGTCGCAGTATTTATTTTTCATAAATTATTGCTGTACAATCATGAAAACGAAATGAGATTGAAAATGAATGGAAAATCTAGTTGGTCCGAGTGCATTGAAAGGAATCGTATATGGGGCTCGCGTTCGATTCGCGGGGCGCTTAATCCCGAAAACGAATGATCATCGTCGGCGCTCGCATCGTGAAATCCAATTATTTTTACACATATCTTCGGTACGAGGCCAAGAAAAGTTAATCTCGTTCGCGCGTGTTTTTGCATGGGTTTCGTCATGAGCGCGCGCCTCGTAACTAATTACATACACGCGCGCGTTCGATTCCTCGCTTAGCTTAGAAGAAAGGCCCGAGCTCGCGAGCTACTAAATCAATTATAAGTACATAAATATGGCTGATTACGCGCGATTCCCAATGGCTTATTATGCATTTCAATGAGTATATGGTAGCTGCCTCGCGGAAATTAAGTTAGTCAGGGAAAATCCAGATTACAGTCGGTCATATATAGAAGGCCTGCTCTGCACACCTCTACACGCGCGCTCGTAGCATTCAGACCAATCCCCGCTTGATGAGAAATTTATGGTTTAATGAGTTTACGTTACTGCGCTGTATTTAATAATTCAAAATAACTGCTTTGAATCCACGCGTCCCTCCTCTCCCCCTTTTCAACTATGTAGTCCCCCAAAGAGACATTCCTCTGCGAAATCTGTATCTCAATCATTTACATGGTTTATCACATTCAAAACTTTGTAATACCCTAAGTTTAGTTTACTGCGGCTCGTTTTATGTCCTGCTGTATTATGCTATAAGTTAATCAGATTTATAATCTTGGTGTAGTACATTCGTGATGAATATATATTGGCGGTTTTAAGCAGAGGGTGTAGTTTTATTTGAATTACTATTTAAATTATTTTTGTAATATTTTTACAGCGTAACTAACAGATATCTGGATAATGTTATTCGTTCTCGGTTTATTTTGCTTTTACTTTGTCGTCTTCCTTCTTTTTCTCACATTATCCGTGCCGTGATTGTAAACTAATCAAGCCGAATTTAATGTTGAAATTGGATGTTAACGAAATCGTTGAAGCATAAAACTCGTTACAAGTTTATTTCGTCGGGACATTTTATAACATTCGATTCGCTCGTTCTCATAAATCGATAATTAATTGTTTATGCTTTGCGAAAAGTCGTCGCAAAATGCGTTTTGTTGTAATTTACAGAGGTCAACAACAAATAGAAATTGAAAATGGTTCTGATCACTTTGAAAAGGTAATATCATTTTCGTACAAAATAACTGTACAACTGTGCTGAATATGCACTCTACCTTTTGGGTGTATTCGGCATAACGCATCAATGCAATTATGAAATACGTAATCCATTATTAAGTAGCCGGGAATCAATATAGCTATAACAGTTAAGTGCTCACGCTTCGATTGCAAACAAACTGCATTTTGTACTCTATATGAATATATCCATTTGCAATTTTCGCAATAACTATTTTGTTTAATCTAGCGATGTTTGATGTAACTATTAAAATCCTTATTTTCGCATTATTTCAGGTACTTCCCAGCGCGAATGAAGTTCTCTTTATTCGTCACAATCCATTCAGCTCGACGCAAATAAGAAGTTGGCCATCAACCGCGATCCATTAATCGCGACGATCAGAAAAGTCATAATTTTCGGCATGGCACGCCAATTAACAAACCCGGCTTAACGACTCGCGAGCCCGATGACGCCGTCGGCAAGTTCGAAACCGAGACTTCACTACGGAGACTGTAGCTGCTGCAGCGTCTTATATACAAGCCGAGTTCGCGGCAATGCAAACGACCGCCGTGACGATACGACGGTACGTCGCCAAGACGTAGACGAAGCAAGGACGTCGACCTCGGCTTATTCCGCGAGAGAATTCTCTAAATTTAAATCAGTGAAAAACCACTAATTCACAGTGGTCCTCAAACACAAATATGGTCCACTGCATTTTTAAACATCGACTTATTTTTCTTCTTAAATTTGCAAAATATTTTATTCATCGATAATTCTTAACACGTCTTTCTTCGCAGGAGATTGAAAACCGGTTGTAATATCCACAAAATTCATTAACTAAATAAGACGGTTAACCGAACTAATCAGTGAATTATCCACAGCTTTTTCAGGCGAAGGTTAAACGATTAAAGACTGAAATTTTCACCGGTTCGCACGAAAAGAAAGGCGTTCACTGTCAAAGTCCATCGGAAAAATTTTCACTGATACAAATTTAGAGAGAGAGAGAGAGAAGATCTCGTATTTACGTTTGGCATCCCTCGGCGTTTGGGTATTGAGGCGCATGTAGCGCGATGCACACACTCGCGCCGCCGCGCCGCCGCGTTCCACCGTTTCCCACCTCCTCCCCCGCGCCTCTCTATCGTGGTGAATTGAAATGCAAATCACAGGATCCGGGATGCAAATCCCGTTGCACGGGGTAACGCCGCCGCCTCCGCCGTTGCTGCCACTCTCGCTCTCTCTCTCCCTCGTTTCGTTGCGTCCGAGCGTTTTGCTCGGACCGAAATTGCAGGAGAGGGTTGCTATATATATATAGAGAGAGAGAGAGAGAGAGAGAGAGAGAGAGAGAGAGAGAGAGCGGGAAAAGGTAGGCAGGGGCACGATGGCTAAATTCAAAACGTGTATTGCGAAAAGCCGCGAAAGTAGTGGCCGCCGCTGTTGCTGCTGCTGCCACTGCTGTGCCGGTACTCCCCAACGATGAAAGCGCGCAATGGTTTCTTTGGCTTTTGAAGTGCTGTTATTGCGCTTTTTTTTCTTTCCCCCCTTTTTCTCGTGTGTGTGTGTGTGTGTGTATGTATCTTTTTTTTTTCGGCTCGTGTCCGATAGGGGGTAAAATTGAGAGTACACTTTTTGCTTCTTTGGCTCGATCGGTGGGCTCGTTGTATGCTTTTGTTGCGCCATTTAATAATGTAAATAATTATTGACGGCCTTTACCACTTAAATAGTCATTTTATAGTAATTACTATAAAGTTCGTAAGAGATAATCCAAGTTTGAATGCAATTTTGTTTTGTAATGGATCTAATTTTACAATGAAAATGTTCCATCCATACACGGAGAAAAATGTTTCAGGAAAAAGTGCAATAAATTAAAAAAAAAATTACTATAGTAGTACATTAAAATGGAGCCAGACTTGATTTCTAGTAAAAATTGCTAGAAAACATAGTAAAATTAAAGTAAGGTAAATACTAATACGTATGTTATGAAAATTTACTACATAATATAGTAATTTTTATATAATTTTTTTTCTGTATTAATATTTTTTTATCGAAGAAATCTATATAAAATAAATATTTATTAAAGGAGTTATTCAGTTTGATTCGATTTCGATCATAAACTATTTAAACATTTATATGAGATTTCTGAGGTATCGAGTATTTAACATTGTTTATTTTATCGCATTCGATGATTTCGCTCGCCTAATACGCTCACCTATAACTAATTATGACCTATACCCTAAAACTAACGCTAACGCAAATTCGCAATCGCTGCTAGAGATTACCAAAATCGTTCTTATATAGTAAATGGTCATTATTCCTGCCACTTGCGAGTTTAGAAAGCGTCATCTAGTAATAAAAATATCCTAACCAATAGAAAACATGCTGGAAATGAACTTTCCCTACGAGTTTCCTGAGGTTATGCCGGCGATACACAACGTGCTCAAACAGAACAAAACAACGCCGCGACGAAGCGGGTCTACGTAGGTCACGTGACCTACCGCCGCGCCGGACTACTGAATCTTCGTATATTCACAACCGACATCTGTACTTTCGCGAGAGAGTTGCTTAATTTTTACTATGTTTTCTAATAAACTTATTAAAAACGCATAATATTATATAAAAGTTTCATATTTTCCTATATTATATAGGAAAATTTTAACATAAATTTGAGTAACATTTATACTAATTATGATTAAAATTTGCAAAATCAAGTTTTAGTTTTTATGCTTACAATTTTTCCTATATAATATTATAATTTTTCATATCGTCTTTGCTAAAGTATACTACAACTGTAGCAATTATTCTGTATAAATCAAGTCTGTCCCTGGATTGTTATGGAACATAGTAATTTTTAATCGAATTTTTTTCTCCGTGTAGAAGCAGAATTGATGTAGGTATTCAAAAATCAGTAGATCAACCAGACTAAAGTCAGACAACACGTTTTTCACGATTATTTCAGTAATATTTCCGCATCATAGAAAACAATTCAAATCGATGAAACAGCTAATTGACCGAGCTCAGTTTTATCAACGTATCAGCAAGATAAAAAATGTCGTTATCTTATAGTTAACCCATCGCATCACTGCAATAGAGCGATCCACGTGACTCGCGGTGCGGGAAGGAAGCAATCGATTAAGTCGACGCTGGAATAAACATTCGACAGCGAGGAGGGGAAATTTTCGCAAGTGGACCGAGAAAGGCGGAAGCGCGAGTCGTACATTATGCAGGGCAGGAGCAGCGCGTGGAGGAAATAATGAGCGCCGAGAAGGAAAAAATAAAGCTTGCGCAGGGGGGTGTTTTATTTACGTCCGAGACGGTTTGATATAGCATTAGGATTAGCTGCGAGAAGAAAAATGAGGTTCCGCTTATTTTTTTCATTTACTGCCGGGGCTTCTTTTTCTTTTTTTAAATTGCGCTCGCTCGAGAAAATTGTTTTACAGTCGTTTACTGTGTGAATGCCTCGCTTTTATGAGGTTCGCCATTTGCAATGCTATGAAGTAGTAAGTCAGTGATTTTCAGTTAAACAATTTTGAAGAAAAAAAAACTGTTTACAAATGATAAAAATTATCTTTCAACAATGCCAAACTTTAACGTTTAATTCTTCACTGAATAATTGGTAGATATAAATTTTATTCTCAAATGTAAGAATATAATCCTTTAATGTGGCTTACAAATTATATTACATTGAAACAATTTTCAAATATTTGAAAAACAGCAATTAATTTTAATTAGTGTAAGCATAAAGCGCGTAACAAAAAAATCCAGCTCAGCTTTCAGCTGCTAGTTTCCAAGCTATCCACATATTTTCCGGACTAAAGTAGGATTTAGTACATTAATACTTTACGTGGCTAAGATATCTGCCGTAGCGCGTGTACACAAACATACATAAATAAGGGGAATAAGTGGAGGATATAGAAGAATTTCGCGGCAGAGATGGAGCTCGCGAGAGAGAGAGAGAGAGAGAGAGAGAGAGAGAGAGAGAGAGAGAGATGGTGGATGGAAAGAAACAAAGTGCGTTGGTGTTCGCTCGACTGTGGGGTCATCCTCTCTGTAACTCCAAAATGTGAATGCCTCGGAATTTGTTACGCTTGCCTCTGTATGACCTTCATTTGTTTACATACATGCATGCCATGCATTTCGTACTTATCGCGCACGAATTGGGAGACAAAGAATAAAGGACGTAGACACTCATCTGAATTTATTAGAACATTTTTTAGTGCGAATTTAATTTTATCCTTTTGAACGATCGACTTGCGATTGAATGCGGGATCGAGTGGTTAACTATTTTATCGTCTGGAATGAACCGATTATCTTTACATGTAATATAATTTTTAACTAAATATTCATATAAATAAATGAAATATTTTCATAACCAAAATATGTTAACAATAAAATAACAATTTCCGTTCAACCAAAAGCAAACATTTATTATACGTAATAAAAGTAAATAATAAAACACACATTTTCTGACATATGTTTCAAATTGCCAAAAGCACTTAACTTGTAGCACCCGAAACATAATTCGATTTACGATCGTCCCTAAAAATAGCTCCAAGGGTAAGTAAAAAATTATTTAAAAAAAAAACAGAAGAAAATTCAGTATTTTCAAACTCGTAGATTACGCGGCACTTTAACATCGCGAATAAACTAACAACAAAAATTCGAGCGCAAGGCATATTTAGACGTTTGCATTGTCTCGCCCACTGCTCCAAAAAAGAACAAAAAAAAAAGAGCAAGTAGAAGAAAGAGAAAGCAAAAAAGGACGGCGCAGAGAGAGAGAGAGAGAGAGAGAGAGAAAGAGAGACAAAGAGAAAGCCAGAGCGAGCTTCGGAGCTTTTCTCGCGGCCGTGTTTTATTTTCGTTTTTATATACGCGGCGGCGGTGGCGGCGGCGGCGTTGGCGGCCCTTTTGGCGGCCATTACTTTTTTATTTTTCTATTTTTGCGCATGTGTAGCGGCGCGGTCAGGAACGCTCATTTGTAAAATTTTATGACGATCCCGGGCTGAAAGAGCCGTGCGGCAGTCGCGCACCGCTCCTATGCGTCCTTCGGCCATTACGTGCGTCCGCTGCGCCTTTTTTTTACGCATTTCCCTGCCTTCAATTATCGCACGAGCCTGGATGGCTACAGTTCCTCGTCGATGGAGACGGACGAAAATCTTCTGAAGGCACGGCAATCGACTGCTTAGTCTTGACGAGACGAGATTGTGTTTGAGTAGGTAGAATTATTTCAAAAGGATGAGGACTAAATATTTATCAATTTTTTTTTTAAATATAGTTTTTACAAGAACGATTACTTATATCTCTTAGGATTGGAGATTAATTGTTTATTATTCAAGTTTTATAACAAAGTATGAATTCCACGTTAGATATCTTTTAATTAAAGCGTAACTGCAGTGCGAGGCTTAAAAAGAACGAGGCCTTGATCTAAAAAAAAAAAGTAAGTGCTTTTAGTGAAGTAAATTTTTGAACTGAATTTCTATTTGACTTGAAATAGGAGCAGCAGCTTTCGGAGCAAAACTTTTAGAGCTTCTTTCATTTTTATTCAAATGCATTACTGGAGCATTATTTTGAAAAAAATTTTTTAATTGATGAAAACTTTTAATTTATAAATTGGAACTAATTCAAGGGCTTGTAGATCTATATTTATTAGCATTGCCTTTTCGGTTTTCTACATTATGAATTAAGATTATCAAGCAAAGTATATATTATTAAATTCTAAAGATGTGCATAAGAGCCTTTTTATTTCGTGAATAGCAGTTTAATTTTTCTAGTTAAAAATTACATATTCACTAATACTATACAATACTAAGATAATAAATACTTATATTAATACTAATACTAAGATAATAAAAATGAATTTATTTTATATTATGAAGAACAATAATCTTTCTAGTTTAACTTTCATAAACAACATACATCATTGATATTCGATTGTCAATACCCAGATATTTTCATATTCCAAATTCTGATCGTCTCGGAAATAATACCAAAACAATAGAGTAGGAAAAGAATTAATTAATATTTCAGCTCGCAGCCCTTACATACTTTATCAATCCTCTCCTCCAACACACAGGAAAATATTTATAAGCAAAAGTGCATCTGCTCTCAAGCTTGGGAGCTATACACATACACAAGACTCGAAAGAGAAAGAGCTAGGGAGAGAGAGAGAGAGAGAGAGAGAGAGAGAGAGAGAGAGAGAGAGAGAAACGAAAAAAGACTCGCCTTTGTCGTGCAGCGGGGGCTCGGTAAAATCACATTTCACCTTGAATAAGAAAATACGCAATCCGGAGGAAAACGAATCTATTCCGCCTTACTAGACTCGACTCGACTCTGCTCTGCTCGCTTGTGCCTTTTTTCCCCCGGTATTGGGAATATCCCAGGCGCGAGGAGCTTATTTCAACAATAGCAGTGGCAGCTCGGGCTAATAATATTCTTTCCTCTCTCCCTCTCTCCCCCCCCCCTCTCTCTCTCTCTCTCTCTCTCTCTCTCTTTCCCTGTTTTCCTCTCCTCTTTTCTCGCAGGAAGAAGAAAAAAAAGAGAGACGCGAGCTAGTCTCCTTTCTCAGGCCCCGACGAGAGCCGACAAGAAAAGCATTGTGCGGAAGACCTTTGAGTATGTACGTGCCCGAGCGATCTACGTGCACTCGCTGCTCCTGCTAGGATGGCTGGGAGATGGCCACCACCAGTCGCCACCGACTATGCGGACCGAGAAAGAAGAAGGCAAGGGGGATGGGAATACCGTAATGTAATGAAATATTAAGGGCCGAGGACAGCCACTGACAATTCTTGTTTTTCCTTTTTCCGCCGCGCTGCCTGTGTGTCCGCGTAATGGGAGTAGTGTGCTTTCTTTTCGTGTAATAAGAGCGCTAACATTGCTCGGCGATTCTGCGTCTGGTGTGTGTGTGTGTGTGTGTGTGTTGCCTTTTTCGTTCTGCCAGCTGAATGGCTTAACAACTTTTAGAACAAATGTTATTTTTGTAAACGGTATTTTTTTTTGAGAGCAGACAGTTATTTTACTTGCGCCTTTAGATGATTAAGTTTTCAAATTTTTTATAACGACTTCGATTGGCGGAAATTCTTACGGAATATAATTATACCAGATCCAGGTATTTAAATTTATAACAGGGGTATGTATATGTAAAAGAACGGATACTCGAGAGGTTAAATCCGCAAAACAAGATTGAATAACATCAGCTGGTGCAAATACCCCAAACATTAACAGTATAGAAACTACACTCATAATTTCGGCGTATTTAGAAGTTTTGTACATTCACTCGACTAAGCGACCGGCACGGCGGCGGCAGCAGGAGAAAACAAGAGTCCTTAAAACGCAAAACTAAATTTGCCGCCTGGGGCTAAGGCAAAAATGCCGAAAATGCAAAATGTTCAAATAAATTTACTGCCCCTGCACAATGGCCACAAAATTAGCGTTTAAAACAAATTTAAAAAGTTTAGAAGGGGGTAGACAGTGGCAGAGGCGGCGGCGGTGGCGGTGGTGGCGACCGACTCGGGCGAGAGATGAAATAGCGGAACAAAAGGGAAAAATATAGGCAAAATGGGAGTAAGAGAAAGTGTGCGTGCGGGCGAGAGAGACAGACAGAGGGAGTAAGAGAGAGTGAGAGATAGGAGTCAACCCCCTGAATGAATAGAGAAGGCGTGTGTATATATATATAGAGGGAAAGCGAAAAAGAGCGAGAGAGAGAGAGAGAGGAGGCCAGAAAGAAAAAGAGTGCCAGCTGCAATCTTTTGATATTTCAACGAAGCAGACGAGTGGCGTGCCCTAATGAAATCATCTCCAGCGCTTTGATCTTCACCTCCTACCCTTCCACCGCTCGCTCTTTTGCGCTTGCGCTCACGCTCAACCCCCCTTCAAGGCATGCAGTTTTACTCCCTCTCTCTCTCTCTCTCTCTCTCACTCTCTTCGTGCACTGCAAAGATTTCACAGACTAGAAAGTCCCGCTCTCTCTCCCTCTCTCGTTCACTCTTTTTCAACTCTCCCTTTCTTTCCCCTTCCATGCGCATCGCGAGCGAGCTTTGCTCACTCTTTCTCTCTCTTTCTCTCTCCCGCTCCTTCGTTTTTTTTCTCTGCGAACCTACGACCGAGTCTTCGTACGACGCGAAAGCAATTTTGTAATTACGGAACGCGTTAGGCATGGTCTTAATCTGGCGTGTTTGCGAGAGAGAGAGAGAGAGAGAGAGCGAGGATGCGAGGAACCGAAGAGAGTCCATGACGATTTTTAATATCGCTTTGATACGATCTTTGTGCACTTTTCGGAGGATTTTTAGCGCAAGGAGTAATGACTGGCTGATTATCTGTAATAAAAAATGTATAATTATGAATTACGCGTCTTTGAATACGAAGTTTTGATTTTGAGGAAAACGGAAATATTGGATGACAGTAAATTATGAATTTTATATTAATAATAAGCTTAGGAACACCAACGCCATAGCTATTACTACCGAATATACTACAAATGATTATCCTGTAACAGTTTAAAACAGATTCATGAACATACTATTGAAAAAATAAATAATAATTCATTGATTGAGTTAGCAAAGAAAAATCTAAAAAAATAAAAATTAAGATAGAATCTTTTTAAGAAAATTCTTTTAATATTGAAAATTAAAGTTATAAGTGTTATTAGTTATACTACAATACAGTTAAATTTTCATTAACTGTTCTTGACTTCAGAAACAGAAAAAACAAGTTCATAACTAATTAAAATTGCCTGACTAATTACTGGGTCGAACTACTGAGAATTTTAGACTATATCTATTAAATAACACTTATAATTATATCAATAATCTATATCAATATATAAACATTCGAATTAAATACCAAAGTCAAAAGTCAAACGCGCTTATCATAATTCTTATATACAACATTGCTCTGTAGCAAAATAATCATTGCAGACTGGCAGCACCAACTCGATTAAACGTAAATGCTTAATTCTGAAGGCCTTCAATTAGAATCCACCCAATTATAAAAAATAAGGGAGAGAGAGAGAGAGAGAGAGAGAGAGAGATGCAACTTTCAATTGACAAACAAACTTACACGGGAGGGGAGGGCGAAGGACTCAGGCATTGTAATTATGAAAAATAAGGAATAATAATGAAAATCAAGGTAGAGAGAAACTCGTACGACGGGTCGGGGTCCGCAACTCGCGCAGGCGGCTCGTGCGCTACCCTGTATCGAGCCCCAGAGCGGGACTAACAGCCTTTAATTAATAAAGTTAGTTGAGCTACTTTCCAAGTCTTGCCTCTCTCTACTCTCTCCCTCGCAGAGGCCGCCTCTTCTTCTTCTCGCCCGTGTCTACCCGGATATAGCAACGTTTTCCTATGCCTTAGAATTGAAGTATATCGCTTCGTTGCGCTTTAACCCACCTCCCCTCGTCTACTCTCTCCTCCTCCTCCTCCTCCTCCTCTTCTTCTTCTTCTCTCTCCTGTAGGCCTCGCTAATTTTCGCACTTTTGCCAACGGGAGATACGTGTGCGAGCCTGTTCGGGCCGTAATGGGAGCCCAATTATAGGCGACTTTTTCTGCATTCATTAGCTAATCGGAAAGTTGGGCGGCTCTGCACTTTGGCCGCGAGCTTTCGGAAAAGATGGAAGAATTGGTCTAGAGGTTTTGGATAAATACAGTTTGGTTTGTAGTGGTTTGGGTGCAGAGGTGATTTATGTAATGCGTCAGAGACTGAGACGAGTGTTAAAGTTTGCTGTTTGTTTCATTAATGGTGAGTTGGATTTGATACATTTAATGTAGCATCAACTGCGATAGTGAGTTTTTACTTTTGAATGTATAATTTTTGTTCTGAAATTCTTGAGAATAATGCATTTTTAAAAAAGAAGTAGTTATTTCAGAAAACTCTATATGCTAGATTGAGTACCTGGAAAATTTGTTACCTAGTATCTACTTTCACTATTCTACAGAATGATGAGATATTATTTATTTATGAAACTTCTCAATATTTAAATGTGGACACTACTGTCTGAAAACGAGATTTATACTGTAAAGACAAAGTGGCATTCGTTATAGCACAGTATAATATAAAAACCTGACAATAATACATAAAACATACATGTATAGACCATGGTAAGGTACATAAGATGTTTTCTCAGAAATAAACTAGTCTAGAAAGTATATCCATTGAAGACGATATAGACACATTTAAATGACTAGCACTAGAATGCTTATATTTAATACCTTTTTAATAATTACAGACTGTATAACTGATATGTTAATAATTCACAACAACCAAAATGAAATAAGTTGATCGCAAAGTGTAAAAAACGCGTTTCAGCAGATTCAGTAGAATCGATATACATCGACATACCTAGTTAAAGTTTTAAAGTAGGTTTGTATTCTTTACAATAAACATGGTGAGTGCGCAATCTATTTATAAACCTGTTATTCGAAAAGTTTGCACATATCATTTGTTTAAAAATAACATTGCTTCAAATGTGAAACGGTATAAGAAGAAGGAGCAGATTCAAATCATCGCGCGAAGAGAATTGAAGGGCCATATAACTCATTGTAAAGCGAAGGGTTAAAGGCGCAAGGCGTGCGGGTAGCTTTAAAGTCTGAAACCTCAGGACCTTTAACGACCAGCTCCTCCACTTTAACGTCATGCCATAACCGCCTCTGCCTCACTTGCCCTCTTCTCTTCTCTTCTCTTCCCTCTCTCTCTCTCTCTCTCTCTCTCTCTCTC
>UELV01181368.1:0-16051 GCA_900490015.1 Megastigmus stigmatizans
GAGAGAGAGAGAGAGAGAGAGAGAGAGAGAGAGAGAGAGAGAGAGAGAGAGAGAGAGAGAGAGAGAGAGAGAGAGAGAAAATGTCGAATAATACAAGCGAAAAAGAAACGTTCCATTGAATAGGCGGAGAGGTATAGTGACTTCCGCATTGGAGCTGTTGGTGGCAGTGGCTCTTCCCATCTGCGAACCGATTAGAATCGAGAGCTCGCTTGGCACAATATCGGTACGGTTGATCGTCCACATCTATACGACCTCCGTGTGTAGAAAGCGTTGCCAGCTACAAGTATATATAATGGTGCATACGAACGATCCTGCGCCATATACGTATAAAATAATCAACGTCTGTGGTTGTGATTTTGACTCTTCTAACAACACCATAATGTGTAGTTGATCCGATCTTACACCCAATTTTGATGCTATTTCTACAAGAGAAATGGAATATCACGATACAAAGAAAAGGTTCCTTTATCCTTTCTAATTGCAGTCGTACGAATCCTTAAAACAACTTGATTCTGACACCGGATCAAATTAAAGTCCCATCGTAACCTCATAAAGAACCATTCACCATCTTTTTACGACTTGTGAACCAATCTAAACATCAACAAGATCTCATTACAGTCTAAAAAAAACTTTTTCCTCAACGCAGAATCATCCGTATAGCAAAGTAGTAGGTATACACGTGTACATGCATATCCTTTGGCGTTGCACGAGAGTATACACACACACACATAGGCGTTTCATTTGATTTCCCACAATTGTGTAGACGTGCGTGTGCAAGAGCCTTTTTTCGCACGCCGATGGCAGTACGGAGTAGGTAATGAGCTTGGGAGGTGCGTTATACCGTTAAGAGTCTGAATTGAGTCATTGACGGCGAGGTAGTTTGATTGTTCGACAAAGCGATCGATTACCACGTGGTAGTTTATGGTTGAGAAGCGTTTGATGATGATGCTTTGTTTCTTTTTTCCCTCCTTTTTTCGCGCTCCCTTCATTGCTAACGGGGTAAAGAAAATTTATGTGGATGGAGGTATACGAGGTGTTTTTGCGCTCGTTTGGAATGATTTTTCGATCGGACGAAATGTATTTTTACGGTTTGTGGTTGAATTCGTTTAGGGCTGAGAGGAGTTTGTTTTGCTTCAAAGAACATTTTTATACGTTGAAAGGATCTTGGCTTAGTTTTCATGACAAAATTTTGTTTTTACATAATATATCAATTATATTTATTGATCCAGAGCAAACCTTATAAGAAATTTCATCTATGATAATATTAATTTTTAAGTCCAGCAATACCAAAGTCACAACAAAACTCACCTACACTGAGAGAAAAAAGGGGGAGCTGCTGTACTTGTCGGGAGAGCTGCTGAGCAAAACGTGCCGTGCGCTGCGCTCCCTGTACAAAGGGACTGCTGCTCGCCTCTGTCGGGTGAGTGACTACCCCGACTCGGGCAGGCAGTACGCCGCGAGTAAGTGAGAAGCAGCGCCACCGGAATACGGAGAGATGCTACACCTGAAAATTACTCAGCGGTGCTAGACTTAACAATACGCGAACCTAACCTCAAACTAATTTGAATCTAGGAAGACAAACTCACATAATTTGAAATACTATTTACGTTTATATCAAACGTATTTTATCATTTATACCAGGTGTAGTCCATTAAAGTGAGATTTCTTTCACGTATTATGCCAACCTAAACGCATGCATGGTATTTGCGTGGGGACGCGCATGTCCCATGTTTCGAGGCAGTCACTCTCCCGAATCGAGGGTATTGCTGCTGTCCCCGAATTCGGTGAGGTGACTAGCCAACATTGGCGCTGCTGCCGCACCAAATCGGCAGTGTTGCCGCTCTCCCACCTCCTGAGCAGCAGCTCCCCTTTTTTCTCTCAGTGTACAGATCACAGAATTGCAATGACGCTCGATTTCGTAGCGAGACAATCAATCACGGATTAATTAAACCATTTACCGCTTGACTGTTCTGTTTCTACCACCTTCTCTTAACGGTAGCAACATTTTTCATTTATCATTCGGCAAACCGCAATCATGGCTCTTACTACTATCATTGTTATTATGTGCGGTGTCATTTGTAGGGGGATTCGAGAATTTCGCTGCGATTCAGCGACTCACCGACATTAATTATCACTGAGCAAGGAAAAAAGAATGCACCGGTGTGTTTGTGTCAGATCGCTGTTGTTGTATAGTCGGGTGCAAATAAGTTCGTCGCATCATATTCGCGTTACACATGTTTTCTTCGCGGGCTGTAATAATGAGAAACTCATTATTAGCTTCTTTGCAGATATACATAACCGTTGGTCAAATGAACTGTTTCACGGTTTCTATTTTTAACTCTCGTATACAAAACATTTATTTTTTAATATGTATGCAATTTGCATGAAAAGCCGTTCAATTTCAGACTAAGTACTTCTTGAGCTTATTTCATAAGGTTAATTGTGATTTAATATAAAGAAAAAAATCCACAAGATTAAGATTAATTGACTTTCTTCAGTTAATTTTGAGTCATACCAAATTTATTACTTGACATTAACCACATCATCCAATCAAAATTCACGTTTTTTGCCTCGTATCTCTAGTGTATGCTCTGAATCATAACAGCCCGTAACGAAAAAAATATGCCTCGTAAAGACAAAGAAAAAACACGCGGCTCTTATGAAATTCCATTAAGGATTCTTATATTTAGCGTTTAATCATCGCGAGGAAAACGCGGAAAATGGAAGTACGAGAGCGGAAGTACGCAAGTCGCGTAATCAGTCCAACGGCGACCGATTATGGACATTGCAACTTAACGGAGAAAGAGAGGGAAAAAAGCAGAATTTTACAGGCTATAAGTGGATCAACGTTGCGTGCGCCAGGAATAAATGGATATTTGTTCCCGTTGACTTTCCTTTGGCGCTTTCAAAATACCCATTTGATAATTTTATCGTCAAAACGAATTTTATAATCTAATGATTTACTAAAAATCGAACCTATAATATTTTAGTGTTATATGTTGATTTACCATGTTGATAATGATTTACTAAAAATCGAACCTATAATAAATTACCAATTATTTGGGCAAAGAATCACCGAAAATTTAATACCTATTTCAATACATTCTGATATTTGATATCTACTAATATTTAAATAACTAACAAAAAAAAAAACTGTGGCAACGATCACTCGAACGAACAATGAGGAAAAAAAGAACATTCGTCTTGGAATCCCAATTCATGCATTTAAACGTCTTGGCGCAGCAGATTAGAGGTGATAGAGGATCTCGCGAGCCTCAGGCCGCACATCCGCCTTGTCCCTTTTCACCTTTTTTCCCCAGTTCCTATCAGATAAACGCGCCATCGTTCGGCGATGCATCAAGGGATGCGAAGCGCCTTTTTTCTCCGCCTATTCCGACGATGAATTACGGCTCGGATGCTAAGCTTTCGATTCGCAATCTCCGATTCCCAATGGCTTTATTGCGAGCTCCTCGCGTATTCTTTTTTTTTCACGATTGCCATGTCGAGTAATTAAATGGAAAAGCCTAATGCGATTTACGATCTGAACTCCGCTGCTTTCATATCGGATTCGCTAATAAACGTATAACAAACTGAAGTGACGAGGACTGTTGGTGGTGTAACGGTTATTAATCAGTCAGTTCAAATTGTTTTGATTTAAGGCTGTCGACTGTCACGATGATTGAAATTTTCAGATCCAAAGTTTAATGTTCGATCTCTCGACTTTCCTCTGGCAACGACCGCTTAATCAAACAATGAACTGTCTATAAGCGTTGCAAAAGAGCCTTAAATTACACCAGAAATCAGCGAGAGCCGAACCTGTACTTACGCGTCGCGAGGGATTAACGAGTCGAGAAGTTAAAGAGCGACGATAAAGAATACGAGCCCGCGATCGAATATTTACGTAACGATCGCGGAATCGCTGCGTTAAATTCGCGGAAAAACCGGTGCTGGACAGTTTTCTCTCTTTGTTTTTTTCTTTGCGACGCCGCGTTAATAACAACGCGCGGCGACACCCGAGCGACGTTTTCTCTTTTTCTGCGTCGCTCGGATAAATAATAAACAGCGCATCAAACACCGATATTCGCGGAAAAACCTCTGAGTTCGTATTCGCCGCCTCTAACACAATACCTTATTGTTCTGCAATTAGTGGCGAGCCAACGTATGTAATTACAAAGCTGGTTGCAATGAAATCAAGTCTTCTCCGTAAAATGACGTTCGAAGACCTTGCCAAGTTGAAAATAGAAATACTAAATTTTAAGTTATTAGCTTTCTCTTGAGCGAAAACGTCGCGCATGTAAATTAAAGTATTCATTTCAAAACATTCCAGGTGTTTACTCATGGCAGTAATAAAACTAGCGTATCATCAACGACAAAATCGATTAAAGAAACATCGACATAGAAACCAGCCGATTTATCAACGCGGTTCTAGCTCGAAAGATCGTATTTCTATAATAAATGATCTCATTACTCACAACCAGCAAAACATCAGCCGCGTCAACTCACCGAACTCATGCGTACATGCAGGAAGCAATCGGCGAATCGTACCAAATCGACCTAAATCGATAAAAGGTGTGTAAACTAGCTAAAAACCAACAACCAAAAAAAGAACTAGTTACCGATCATCACACACCATTCCGGTATAGCGGCGATACGATCGCCACCTGTTTTCAGTGACAGATTTAGAAAATCGTCTCTAAATCAATCCCGCCTCGCTAACCCAAATAGCTTGCACTAATTACCCCAAACCCTCCTACTGATTTTCATACGCACTTTTTTGCTTCTCTCGCAAGAGAAACGGTTAGCTCTCTCTCTCTCTCTCTCTCTCTCTCTAATCAAATTGGCTAAATTCATAATTTCTATATACAGACATAAGAGCAGAGAGTACCTAACAATAATTCACATTAAGTGGAACGGCTCGATGCGTTATATTACATTATTATACACACCGAGTTTCTTTTTGCTTTCCTTCTCTTATTGTTTGTACACGCGACGCGTGCGCGTGTGTGTGTATTATGTAGCGTCGCGTGCGCACGCGGATTAATATAACCCTGTGAGCGTATAGAACAGCTCGCATCGGGAGATATTTTATTATACCCGAGGGCCCGTAACGGACGATTCGCGCGTGCGACCATAATATATATAGCACTTATGCTCCGTTTTGTTTCTTTTATATTTCGCGAAGTGCACGTATACAAAAGGTAAGTAAGCTAGTATCTGCTTCGGTGTATTAATATTTTGCTCTAGGCTGGAAGAGTATATGTATATAAACGCTTCGTTTTTATGCAAAAGAAGGAAAAATTTTATAAGTTACACATGGAATGTTTATTAACAGATTTTATTGCGTGGCAAGACAGTTATACCCAGAAAAAGCATTAAACACAAATTTTTTCCTACTGAAAATCGGTACGATGGATTGTGAAATTGTAGTACTTTTAACTGATTTTTTGCCGTATAGCAATCGGTAAGATCATGTTATCAATTTGATTTAACTGTTCATAATACGAGTCCGTATGGTGACAACTCTAGAAAAAACGAAACGGTCGAATTTTATTAACTGGAAATCAGCGAATTATAAATTCAGAACGATTGGTTTCTAATTATGCTAAAAAGCGCCGAGTTATAAACAAGCATTTTATGGTTAAACATACATAACAGGTCTTGCGTGTTTTTAAGGTGTTAAACGTAAGTCCAAGCCGGTACATTTACTTATCGAGAGCTAATCGCGCAATTTTTTCGTTCACTATTCGTCATTCGGCAAATGAATGAAAGATTCGACTTAGACCAAAACACGATTTTTTAATTCGAGTTACACAGCAAGGCTGCGATAAGAAAGGTATGTGTCATTAGTTTTAGAGAGGTAATCTAGTGGAGCGAGTTATAATGCGAACGATCGCCGTACGCGCAATCTAACAAATGATTATTTATTACGAAATAAAGTGCAGCTCGATATCCGCGGGCAATTGGCCGCGGCTCGCAATTTTACGCTCACGTAAGTGCACGGTACGTACAGTGACCCCCGCGCTCGCCCCTTCGTTCCAAAATTCAAATTCTCACCCCACCTTATAAGACCCAAACCCTCAGCCAATGATGCACACCTTGTTCATTCGAGTAACTCAAAACAGAAAAAAAAAAGCAAGAATAAACAACAGCAGTAGTAACAACAACAGGCAGAGTGCATCGGTCCACTTAGAACCGCCAGCAATAGGCATGCGTCCCTCGGAGCTATACATTCAATTTGTGGCCAGATTACGGGGTAAGCAGAGCATCTCCGCGGCACTCTATAATACTCATACATACACACACACACAGAGAGAGAGAGAGAGAGAGAAGAGCGTCACGCATCGCGGGTGGCTCGAGGCTCCGTTTTACCGGAGCTCGCTTGATATGTATCGGGTACGCTTTACCGTACACGTATATACGTATACACCAACTGCACACACGGATGAAGCCGCATCGAGAGATGCAATAACGAGAATCATTATTAATCTGGTTCGATTAGCTTAGTGAGCCAAGTGTCCGCGGCGCGTGAATTCCGTTATTGGCATGCCTGTGCGAGTTGACTCGAGCGAATATAATATACGGATGTGCAGTTTGAAGAGATGGTTCTTTTTTTGGTCTGTTGTGTGCGGGAAGATTTGCGGTTTTCACGGTGTGTGTGCGGTTGCAGATGCCGGATTTGGTTATTCCGCGTGTCGGTCGGATTTATTTGGAGCAATGAACGCGTGGATGTAGATGGTGCTGGGTTTCAAGATGATCGATGGAATTGAGTGAGACTTTAGAGATAGTTTTATTTTTTTTTTTTGTGAAAAATAAGATGTGCGTATATGGATGTATCCTAGATTTGGTATTCAAAAGTGGTATATAATCATAGTAAATTGAATTACTTTTAATTGATGTAAATAATAGTATACCTAATACTGAACGTATTATGAGTTAGTTATTTGAAAATTTCATTGATTTACGAGTTAAATATAATTTACCTTAAATTCTTACCCAAATGAACAATAAGCTACTCAAAACATTTTCGATACACGCAAATCCATCATTTACGAAAAATAAAAGACATTATCTGTCACAACCGACCTCACCTATGACAAAGAAAAGAACGTTTTTTACACTGTGCAGAAGTCGGTATGAAAAAAACTCGACAATACCCAGCGAAAAAGAAAGTACATACGCCATATCCCAAAAAAAAAACTTCTTTTCTCTTCACCACAAGATCACGGAAAACATAAGTTTTATAAACACTTGGTTTGTCATTGTTACATAGTAGTCGGCGCAACTGAGAGACATAACCAGTTACCCAACTGGCCTACGCACGTAATGGCAGCAGCGACAGCATCTAAAACTCGTCGCTATATTACTTCTCACGCGCTTTTTTTCGGCGGTTACGAGACTCCTCGTCCTAGTCGTTGTCGACGTCGAGGCACAGCTGCACTTCCGGCCTATGAATAATCAAGGGCTTATGCAAGGAAGAGGGGGAGAATTGACGCCTTCCTTTTTCTTAGACACGAGGTTCCTTGTACTTCTCTTTTTTCTATCGTATTTCTTTTGTTATGTGATTTGTATAAGATTACGATCTTGCATCGGCTTAGTTATTCACTCGAATAATAAGTAAGATGTTAGCTGGGTGCAACGAATCTTTTTGACTCATCTTGCAACGACATTCGAAATTTCTCGTTACAAATTTAAAAAGTCGTTAGAATAGTAAGGTGTGTACTCCTATTAACGTTTATTCATCAAAACGTGTTAATGTGTATAACCCTTGAAGACGAGTATATATATTTCTCTCGTATCGCTGATTTCTCGGGACGACGTAAATGACTTTATAATTGTTTTTCCCATTTGCACGAGAGTTGGATTCAACAAAAACTCTTCGACTCGGAACAATGGCCATTTAAAGTGGCCTCGCATCGGGTAATTTTTCTCGCTCGTTACTGGAGCAACAAAAATGATTTATTAAATCCAAGCACGTATTTAATTTCGTTATATAGGCATGTGCTCACTGGACGCATCGCTGCAAATTAACTTGGATCTTCATTATATGTATACATATATACCGGCAAAGCGAACGATGACGTTTTTGTTGATATTCGTGATTCGCGAGTTTTGCACGCCTGCGATTTTAACCTGTGCATTCTGCACGCGCAACTATTTCGATAATTATAAGAGTATTTGAAATAAATATCAAGATGGAGTTCATGTATGTAAACATCGGCACCGGTACTTAACCTTTTTTTGTTGCAGCTTCTACG
Source organism: Megastigmus stigmatizans (assembly GCA_900490015.1). NCBI lineage: Eukaryota > Metazoa > Arthropoda > Insecta > Hymenoptera > Megastigmidae > Megastigmus > Megastigmus stigmatizans. The sequence continues at coordinate 8,256 of UELV01181368.1, forward strand.
CTCTGAAAATTCAGCCAAACAACTCGATTTACTTGTAAATCTAGTGGGATTTAATTTTAAAGGCAATAAATGATGGATAAAAAGTTACTTTGATTTCATGTATAAATTACTAACAACTTGTAAATGTATTCAAAAGTATAATTTGTTGAACCGGTTCGGCACAGCTGTGTGTTGTTGCAAAAAAGAGCCGTTGCATTTATATATCGAGCATAGAAAACGTTAACCAAATTGTGCGCGGTTTTTCAAGATAACGAGATTCGAAATATACAGCAAACAATTTTCGGATATCTTTTTAAGATTTGTGTGGCACAGAAACTCGTGCCGCACCAATGAAACAAGAGGCCAAGACGAAAAAAGGTAATAAAGACATTTATAGAAATTCGTTAAGAAACGTAGTTAAAAAAAGAAATGAAATGCACCGGCTTTTATAACCAGAAAATAACTGTATTGACCAATTAAGATCGAAGCTACAGCTCAAAGAGTTAAAGCTGGACTTTATAAGCGCGTTGTCTCTGCACTTTTATTAACGCTCGTATATAAAATAATTTAACGGGAGGAAAACAGTAAAACTTGTTGATATTTTAAATTTATTTGCGGTATGTTTATTTTTTAAAGGTATAATTCCCACATATGTACGATATCTCTATTGGACCATAAGTAAAAATCTAAAATATCGTCGATAACAGATCTCTTTTTTAGAAACTTTTTACTTCGTTATATTAAATGTTGTGCAGGAAATTAAAATTTAAAAAATCACAAAATCTGTAGAGCCCATGACTTTATGTGGTCTATTAAATAATAACTTTAAACGATCGTTATGTACCGTATGTACATTGAAAAGAACCTGTTAACTTTCGTCAACATTTCATAAACAGCAATTAAATAGTTTTAATATTACCCGCTGCCTGCAAAACTCTCAACTTTTATAAAAAAAGACACTGATACATACTTTACAATTACGTGTACAGCAACGTTAATATTAGTATTTACGAAACAATTATTCAACAGACCACCTCGAGCAATTAGGAGAATACTAAAATCGCACAGTTTTTTAAATATTAATTTTCGCCAACTTTTTCATTCCAACGATCGTAAAACAGCATAGTACCGAGGACCGATGAACCGCGATAAACTCCACAATTCGCACGAAATACAAGTTTCTCCCAAGGGTCGTCGTCGCTAAACGCATTTGACAATAAGTATAAGTGTGGCAGTCCTCGCATTAAGCAACCCATTATTACGCCGCCTTACAATGAACATTACGCAATATTTTTCTCTCTCTCTCTCTCTCTGGCCGTTGGATGGACAAAAAAAAGTGTATAAAGAAGCAGCATCGCGATTCCCTTAGCGAAGGTATACACACAGAGTGAGACGCGCGCGTGCGCATAAGCATCCGTGCAGGTGCACACACAAATGCACGGATCGCGGTAGAACCCGTTTTCCTGCACATGTGACAGCGCCGCAAATTGCACGTCATTACAACCGGACGTCAACGGGGCAAGTGTATGTGTGTGTGTGTGTGCGTTGGTTCTCGTCCTCTACCCCGCTGCAATTAAAGTCCCTTGTTAATAGAAATCCTTTTTTCTCTCGTCGCGTTGTCGACGCTTTACACACGCTCGCGTATATATATATGCGTATGTGTTTGTGTGTGTATACGTGCGTGCGACTACGTACGCCGACCATGAGTGAATTTTCCCTTTTTCTTAATGACTGAGATCGCGGATTTCCGAATCGATCCACCGCATATCCTATGCGATTCTCAATGGACCTTGTTTCTTGTGTGAGATTTGATGCGATTTTTTTACTTGGTTTCGGTTTGGTCACCAACGATGCGAGGATTGAATGGGATATGAAGCTACAATGAAAATAAAGGCTGAATGGTAAGTTGATCTCCGTGGCAAGGAAATTTTGCGTAACTCGCTCTAATTGAATAAAATCGATTGAGACGAGAAAAGCAAACACCTTTTGTTCGTTCGTTTATACTCGCAGCTCAAGCTCAATATAGTATTAAAGTCAAAGTTAAATTTTTACAGTTTCACCTTGAATACAAAGTGTCTCATTCTTTTAGCGAGTAGGCAAGAAAAATGCACCGCAAAAACCAAAATCACGCGTTACGAACAGTAATTCGAGTGGATTTTGTACTTTGTGTCGAGATAATTTTTTCATTTAAAATTGCAGAAAATTGTTGAATTGTCGATGTATTCGATTGAATCACTGGTCATTATTTGCCATTTACATTTAAAATACTCGCCTTTCGTACAAATGAATCAACTACCTATGTGTCAGACCATTCAAGGTTAGCGTGAAACGATGCCAAACTATTTCATGAATTTTGGTCAAAAAAGAATGTGTAACCATAGTAAAAAAGAATCTGAATTCCGGATGCTGTACAATATACGTTTTTTACAACCTGTTAAACCGAGTCTTCACCAAATGTTTGATTCCTCAAATGCAACAACAATAAACACATTCAGATCCACGTGCCGATACCTCTGAAATCCCATTCAACAAACGATAACCCCACTCTCCAATTTTCCACACTATACATACAAACATTACGTTCTGGTCTCCGATTAAGCAGACGATATCACACAACAACAACAACCATCCAACAATCGTCCGAATGACGCGCACGATTTTCAAGCCCTGCACTGCAGGTGTAATGAAAATCTCAGACAAAAGTCTCAGCACGAGAGAGACGCACCTCCTTCATTTCGTGCACGCAAGAAGAAGAACACGCACTTCACGGCCTCCTGTATAATATACATACACAAAAGAGTATCGCGCGCGCTCCCGCTCTGGTCTCTGTATAGACTTGGTCAGACAGACTCGGAAAAAGTGAGAGAGCCGACCGGTTGGCTCGTAAGCTTGCCGTAAACTGACCGGCGATCGGCGTGGTCAGGAATACTCTCTGTCTGTTGCTTCTCTCTCTCTCTCTCTCTCTCTCTCTCTCTCTCTCTCTCTCTCTCTCTCTCTCTCTCTCTCTCTCTCTCTCTCTGTCCCTACTCGTGCACACACACACGCACACAGAGAGTGCGGTTGTATACAGGCCTGGTGCTCACGGTCTCGCTTCTGTGAGCGAGTCCGACTCTCTGCACGCTGCCGCGTGTTTCTCTTTCTTTCTCGGTCTGTACGGTGAAAGGATGTGAAAAGAGAGAGATAGATAGAGAGAGATGTATATAGGGGAGAGAGAGAGAGATGGAGGAGGAAGGAGGGGATAAAGAGTGGAGAAGGAATGGCGGTGTTTTGTTTGTGCCTAGGACTCTGTTACCGATGCAGTTCTCTGTTTCATTTTTTTTTATTGTTGGCCGGAAAAAGTTGATTTTGATTCGAGAGTAGGATATACTTAGTTGGTGGACTATGTTGGGGGTTGAGGTATAGTGCAATTTTTGTACGGGAGAGAGCACGGATAGTACTTTCTAAGCCTGGAGCAGATGACAATTTTCGCGACTCACTTGTGATTACAGAAGAGAGATCGCGCTTTTAGATTTTGAATCGGATAGAAATTTCGGTATTCTCGAGATTAGATATGTAAGGTTGAAGTAGCGAGAATATAAGGATTTTCCGTGTTTTTGTTTTTCTATTGCATTTTAGATTGACAATATGAAAGAAATTCGGAATGAAAATGGGTTTTATTTTAAAAAATGCAGAAAAAAGTTAGGTACTGCAAAACTCGATGCTTCTTTTTTTGCCTTAAGTTGGTTTCACTTCCTTAAATCATTTTTATCTATAACTTATTCTCTACCTTTTTCGATTTACCATATGCACAATTAGTTATTCATTATTCCGCATGCAGACATAAACAAAAAGACATTTAAATTCAAACAGATATTTGTTCAGCTTATTATATAAATATTTGCACAAAACTGCCAATGAATACGCGCATCGATCACCATTTAAAATAAATATTCGTAGAAACTTATTCCGCAATTTTTCCCCGAGCGTCATATAAAATATATTCAGTGAAAAATCTGCGTTCCGGCCAAAGAACGCGCCGCCGCCACGAGAGAAAGAGAGAGAGAAAGAGATAAAAAGTCTAGAGAGAAAACGCATCACCGCAGGCAGTAGTTACGGCATGGCACCGCGGCAGCGGCTGCAGCATCCGATCGGCCGGCATGCCACAGCCTTTATCTACTGCGAGCCGATCGATTCCGGTTCGATCGGCCGATGGATATGTGCATTGAACGCACAGCAGGTTGCGCTGCTGCTCGCCGGCACCGTGACTCCATAGACGACATTTTTACGGGCCTTTTAAGTTTTTTTCTTCTTTATTTACTTTTTAGAGGGAAAAGGGATACTTTTAGCGAGAGGATAAAAATGCGTGTAAAGTAATTCCGTTTGGTGGTTGAGTTTGATCTATTGGGGTCGGTGTAATAGATTACTTTTAACATTGAAATTTGGACATTGAAATATCAAATAAATTTTTATTTTGCTCGTTTATTTAAAATATTACCGACTTTTAAGTCTTATAAATGGATAATTTTAAACTTTTTTTTCTTCTGGATTGTCATTTTCTTTCACGATATCAAAACTGCTCATCAGCAGTTTCTAGAAACATGAAAAGTCTCTCGTAGAGTTCCGTGGTAAGGAAAATTTCGAATGTCATGCAACAGTTACAGTTCCACATGCGCATGTGCGTATATAGACCGTTAAGGTTGACAGTAGGGTTTTGAAAAAAAAAAAAAGAAGAAGAAGCCGAGTCGCGATCGAAAGTCGAAACGCCGTAACGCAGCCAAGAGTGAAGAGAATCCCGCGACACTCATATGACTCGTGAAAGTATATACGTAGCTTTGGGTGTACATCCTGTCAGCGATAGTTTTTAGTGCTTACGAATGAGAAAAGAGAGTTGGAACGGTTGATTATTATAATTCATTATAGTGAATCCATAGTTTTATATCATACAAATTTTATTTTATATTTTAATATAAAACTATAGTATTGAGTGCAGATAATATTTAAAAACTGTAATACACAAGCTGTATATTTTACACTGAAAAACCACTCTATTATTCATTAAAAAATTTTACAGTGAATATTTTTTCAAATAGAGTGAATTATTTACTTTATTAAAGTATAAAATATGTATTTGCTATTAACTGATCAATTTTTGGAAGGATAAATTATATTTTTAACCTAAACATGGTTATAATAATATTTGATTCAAAATTAAGATGGATTCCTTTTTCAAAAAAAGGCTTTAGAAATAATGTTTGAAGTTCTAAATCAAAAATTTCACTTTTTAACTCTTGAGTGCATTATACATACGAGGAGATGAAAGTTTTTAATATATCGGACTTTTCGAAAATCTCTTGATTAGAGAATAACTGAATTTGCAATTGAAAATTATTGTAGACATAAAAACATTAGCTTTATTTTATTAATGTCTGCTGCTATAATAACGTAAAATGTTGGCCTTGTTTGCATGTTCAATTTGGACGCTGTAATGCCTAAATCATTTACGACATAAAGAATTTACTTATTGTCATTGATAAAATCGGTTTCCCGGTATATAATTATGCCATGAATTTATGATAGTCATAAAAATGTGACTTTATCGGTAGTTTCACTTCTTCGGGATTATCTTTTGCGTTTTATTTTTACGCATATATGTTTCTTGGACCTCATATGAATCAAGATGACAATGAATTTTTCATAAATGTACTTCATGTGTTTTTTGATAACAAAGATTTGAAAAAACGTCACGTTATAACTCTTAAATAAATATTGCACGAACTTAAATTATTTTTATCTGTTCAGAAGAAATTCTTCTGGTTCAACAATAAGGTAAACCTTACAGCAATATTTAAGTTTCGATCAAAGATGATTCTTTCAGCATAAAAATAGACAAGAGAATAGACAACCATAGGTGTCCGCATTTCATATCTATTCGATTCCACTATGCAACTTCCGCCCGAACCGTTACCCACGAACAAAACAAAATCATGTCCTTGCATACACTCAAAAACACACCCCCAGACAAGGCAAATTCTATACTTTCACCACATTCCAAATCCTTTGTTCCCTCTTTCGTGACCCACCAAGCAGACGTATTTTCGCGAAAAGCCAGAAAGCGTGGGCATAGTCATATAAGTTGTAGGGTAACGGGATCGTATAGAGCGACGGTCGCTTCTTCGCACGCGTGCAGCAGCCACGACACGAAGGTTAAAAGGCGATGATATACGAGCGAGTTGCGACGCGCGGTGGAAGCTGCGTCTCACGTTATCAGACGCGGCAATGTTTTATCGCGCCTCTTTAACGGCTGCTCGTATAGACACTCGGCGCCTCTTTGTAGGTGCTTCGCGCTGCTCTTTTTACGATGTGTTGTTTCCGATGATTCCGATGCCCTTGCTTTTTGGACTAGGTATAACGGTTCGGGAGCTGTGTTATGTTGAAATTTTTTTAAACCTCCCCAATAGGCTATCAATTTAAGAGTATGATTTTTTTTGTGAATTTTGATACATGTCCTAGTCGAAAGTTGATTGAATTTAGATTGTACAGAAATATAGAAAAATAAAATTTATTCACTTATATTTACAGGTTTGAAAAGTGGTTCCAGTCTCAAATTATCGCTTTTAAAGTATATTATAATTTTTGAGAAGCCGCAAGTGCGAGTAAAAGGGGTCTTGAAACGAAATTACGTAAGTACTTAGGTTAAGAAACCATAAAGGTAATACTTGTGAAGGTAAAAAACTACATTCTATACGCGAAAATTTACTGGCATAACTGGATTATTAATAGTTATTTTCGACGAAATTCCAGGTAGAAAACAAGTCTTAAAAATAATAATAATAATTGTATAAAAATAAATCATTTAACGCGTTTTATCGTATACTTTTATTTGAACATATGCATGAGCTCGATACGCACAAAACATCATTATCAGATTTTTGGAGTAGCAAACTACGATACCGAAAATATAATTATATCTAAATAAATCATTATACTATTTGCCTTACTTTTTACTACCTTTTTTTGTACGGTTGACCGATAACTACTAATTATCTATTTTGCAGTAACTTTTAATCCATGCATTTTATGTATTTTTGACTACGCGATGTGTGCAGGCCGCATCACTACACATGGACAGTATACAAATCGTAACGTTACGAGTGTCACTTTTTCCAGCACAAATGCAACAATGCGCCATAATATTCATGGAAGCCTCGGTGCAGAAACTGAAAATCCACTCGCAACATGACCATGAACTTTGCTGCTGCGCCTATAAAGCACCACAGGGGCCCCCGTCCGTTGAGTGAGATCATTAAAAAGTGCACTCGCTGAGGTAGTAGCCAAGGCAGGCAGTACACATACAGATCCCATACCACCGATAACAAAGCCAAAGCGCTTCTTCTTCACTCTTACACATTCATACGCACGCACGAACTCGATCATGTAATACCTGGGCAACCTTGGCGTACACAAACACAAACACACACACACACACACACACACATACACGCACGCACATAATTCATCGATGCTTACGAAACCCCAAGAGTGTGTATGTGTAGACATGTGTGTTCCATAGAAATCAGCGAGGCGCTAATTAAGATTGGAAAGCGGTGCAAGGTTAGCAGTCGCGAGGACGAGTCGTTCGGTGCGGAGAGAACGTGCGATAAAGCATCGGTGTGTGTGTGTGTGTGTGTGTGTGTGTCTGGAGACGTGGTGTCGAGAGCGGGTGACTTTTAACGGCTGCATGCAGGACAACGGTATATAGCTGTGTCCTATAGACGAGGTTCAGATATCGTGGAGAGCTGTCTTCGGCAACTGTATATGTATATGTATGCAAATAAATC
>UELV01181370.1:0-25101 GCA_900490015.1 Megastigmus stigmatizans
CTCTCTCTCTCTCTCTCTCTCTCTCTCTCTCTTTCGCTCTCTCTCTCTCTCTCTCTCTTTCGCTCTCTCGCTGTATAAACACTTTTTTAATTTCAATTCTTACAGACCTACCATAAACTGTACCTGTGACTTATTGCCCGTTAAATCTTAGTTGACTTACACTGCAGATTTTGGGTGAGAATTGTGAATTTTCTGCTCTGTATGTTAATTTATTTGTTCTGTCCCATATACCTATATTTTAAAAGTGTGAGTATATTTATTAGCGTGAGTGTATATATGATGAGACGAGTGTATGGGTAATTTGTGTTGTAAAATATTTAACTTAATACTGATTGATATAACCTCACTTTTTATTATTTTTGTTTATTTGTATTTTATTCAAGTTGAAACTTTTAAGACTGATAAATGTAATTAAGCAGTGATATCATAGAATGACTGAGTAAATGTGAAAAATATTAAAATTAAAAAAAATTGTATATAATGAAAGAAAGAACTATTGTACAAGGAATGTATATTTTGTAAATCTTTACAAATAAACCTGAATCTATCTACCTATATATCTATCTCTTATTGCTTGCAGTACCATATACTGACAACTCGCATGTTTCTTTCTTTTTTCAGGGTTCGCCCACTTGAGGCTACCACACAGATGTTTGCATCCTGGCTGAACGCCAAAAGTACTAGAATCAAAAGTCATTAGTGTGGTTATGAACCGAAAAGTTTTATCGTTACGGAAACCCGGGGTAGATTTACTCCAAGTATAACGAATGAAGTAACAGCAGAGACACAAAAAATTTAACGATTTCGCGTAGATCAAGGATAAATGCTTTAGGAAGCTTATTTCAATATTTATATTTTTCAAAGTTAAAGATGATTTATTTATAATATTATACAAATTCGATGTATAAATAAATATCTCTCATCAGGTTTAGATAGTATTATCGTGTGCATTTTCGTTTTAACTACTTTATTGAGAAAAGGAAGCTGATTCATTTTCGAACAGCAATACTAAAAAAATTGCCGAGGACAGCAATTTAAAAATTGTGCAGCGAAGTGTTGCTCTATTAAAATCACTACTTACCAATTACTGGTACTCGTCATGAACCATTGAGTATTGGTAAGAGTTTTGAAACGAAAGTTAGTATAAATAAAGTACCGTAATAAAAAATGTTACAACCTATTTTTCTACAATTAATAGAATCGCATATGAGCTTTTATGAATATTTAAAAAGAGTATATCTAATTTTTATCGCTTTTGCTGTAGTGGCTAGATAATACGCTATCCTAGCTAATGTTTCAACAGTTAGAGCGAGGAATATTGCAACGAATGCAGCTACACGTTTTACTAAAGTTGATAGTCTGCTTTTGTATAAAATTTCTTTAATATTTTAACGATTCTCGTTAAAAAAATTTCGGTGCCTCCTAGTAATATATTTCCATCGCATAAAGTAAGCTGATATGAGCTGTGTAGGATTTTAAAGACATTGCCAAGTCGAATTAATTAATGGCTTTGAATAACACTGTCTACTTATGTTTTTTTTTTATACAAAAGCTTTCATCCTTTCAAATGTCACTGTCAATGTACTCTATCCGATGGAGATGTGAATACTCATATAAAAAATCGACTAGACTAAAAACTGTCCACTCCGCCAGTCGATGTTTCGGTATGTCTCTAGCTGACAGCTTTGAAATAGAGAAAAGGGCTGCCCAAACGTAACGTTCTATTCCCGAAAAATCATCTGAGTAAATATCCGCTCCCAGGCTTGATCGCTCAGCGAGAAGCCAAGTGTATGACTGTGTATGAGCGAAAGAACGAATCGAAGGTAAATGGAGACTCGTTTTGCAATCCTAATCGTTTCCCTTGGCTTTTCTCTGTGCTTGCAGTCAGGCGACCGGTGCGCGGCTTCCTCAACCACCAGCGCATCACTTATCCCTGCGGTAACTGCGGCAAACACTACAACTACCACTCGAGCCTGGCGCGACACCTGAAGCACGAATGCGGCGTTGAGCCGAAATTCCAATGCCCTTTGTGCCCCTACAGGACCAAGCACCGCTCCAGTCTCAACACTCACGTCAACGGCAAGCATCTGAAGAAGAGGAGCGCCGACACAGGCTTCGATATGCTTACGGAGAAGAAGTTTTCGCTCAACGAACGCGATTTCCCTGCTTAGATCGGCAGCTTGTTACTTCGTTCTCCGAAAGCGAGTCAGGGATAATCGCATCTTTTTTATATTCTTTTTATCTTTCATTGTGTACCACAGAGTCGAATCTAGATTCAAAGAGATTCAAAGCTGCCAATAAACTAAACGATTGAAAAAGTGAGTCAGCAAACAACAGTCTCTTGATCCGTTAGACGAAAAGTGACGTTAAGCTAACTTACAAGCTATTTGTAGTATACGTTAACGAAATTGACTCGAGATAATTTTTTCTTTATTGTGAAAGTGAATTCTAATTAATTGTTTTCGAAACCCGCAAGATCGGGACGACATTACCAAAAAGTGCATTAATTAATCAAATAGAAAATTTATATTTCTATAAGAGAAAGAGCTATTGCATTTGGTACCCTGGTGGAAAATTGATCATTTCTTATGGTGTATGTCATTTTATTCCCAGCAAGTGATCAGATTATCACCAGTTTAAATCATTTTGAACTTAAGGGTATAAACGAAAGTCGGAAAGAATCCTACTTAATCGCTAGAGTCCGTAATTTTGTATTGAACAAAATATATAAAGATAGAGATTAATTTTCGGCGACAAAAATAATATATACAACATTACCCAGGTGTTGACAGAGAGTTTTTTCCGAAAATTAATCTCTATCTTTATATATATTTTGTTCAATGCAAAATTACGGACTGTAGGGATAAGGTAAGAATCTTTCCGACTCTTGCAAATCCCCTTAATGGCTATATTCTGGCCTAAAAATATTTTACCATTTTTACTAGGGTACCACCTTCTTATTTGAAAATTCGAAATATTTGAACTTCTGGTTTTTGAAACAAAACTCTTTTTGTCATTGAGAACTTGTAAAATTAGATAATATTGAACTTTATAAAGAAAGTGAAGTAATTAAAAAGGAAAAAGAATGACTGTAGCGAAATATAGATCAATAATCGTATAGATTAACATTGTTCTTGTCGTTTTTTGGTATATCCTTTTCATGTGCAAGCAATCAAGGTGTTATTTGCACATTTGCTAAGGATGCTCCATTATTAATCTGCTTGATCAAAATTACTTACTCACTTAATCAAAAAGATAAGGCATCACTCCTAAAACGTAAACAGTAAATTTTGTATCCATAGGAGTAATCGTATGGAGGATAAATTTGATGGATGACGAGTCACTTTTTTAGAACTAACGGCAATCAATGCTAGCAAATATATTTTTTGAATGTATTACAGAATAGTTTAAAGTAAGAGTTCAAAGCTTATAGTAATTCAAAATATATATATAAATATTACCTGTTACTTAATTTATATTTAATTTTTCTGTGCAAAATGAACCAGAAGATAACAATTAAAATAACTTGTAGCGTCTTATAGTGACAAGTTGAAAAATGACAATAAAAGTAATTTCATAACGCAAATTACCAGATACATTAGGCCAATACAAAATAAATAACCTTCCATTAGAAGATATTTAATTTAGTTAAATAATACCACTTATGCACCGCATCAAGTAGCTTTGCTATGCGTAGTCTGATATAAGCAGCCAAAATGAACCACTTATTTTATATAGAATGCGCATATAGAAGAATAATATGTAAAACAAAAATGAATTTATATAATGCAAAGAAACTGTTCACTAATGTGTAATAAATGACGTGCTGTAATGTATAGTATTGTAAATCTTGTATAGAATAATAAATTAATATGATCACTTATTATTACAATTACTTTCAAGCAGTTTTAGCAGATACTTAATAGAAATAAAAACTATATTATCAATACATGGAAAATTAATCTTAATTCACTACTTTTGCATGTATAGGGAATTAACATACTTTTTTATCCCATTTTTATTTTGTAGGTTAAACAAATATAGTTGTATTTTTTCTATTCAATAACAGCACATGCCTAAAAAGGTGAGTAACGCCTGCATCATTTTGTATTATTCTTTACCTTTGATCATCGGTTTAAATCGTCTGAATACAATTTTCTCTCTCTAAGATATATATATATATTCCAAATCAAAGTACCAAATACTCTATCCCATAAGACCCTGCATAAATTTTATTACTTTAAGCCATTATCGAATAAGGGTTTACAGCCGACTAAAATCCATGGGAATATCATGGTCTGGTGCGCGGTGCAGATCAATTTTTTTGTAGGACTGTGTAATTAAAGTAGATATAGGTAGATAATTAAAAGGTTTTATTACTTTTTGACGTTACTTATATTAACATATCCAATGTTTTTTGTTTTTTTAAGCTAGTGTCTATTATATAAAAGTTATCTTCGGAAGCTAATACATTCTTGCTTTAAATTAAAGTAACGATTTAATTTTCTGTGTATCTCATATTAGAATTTATTTTCCTCTCTCAGCGATATTATTACATGATTTTTATAATTTTTAATATGTAACTTTGAAAGCTTCACGGCGATACGCGGATTAATTTAGCTTACTTTTGTATTTACAGGTTCATTATTTTATCTAACATTATATTAAAACTAAGAAAATAATTGTACTCTCATATTTTCTCATTTTTTCCATGATTTTATCCAAAATTGGACATTCATATATTTACCATATTGTATTAGAATGCAAATTGCTGCATTAAAAAATTATTAATTAAAAGGTTATCAAATATAATATTTCAACATGAGTTTCCGTAGTTACCGCAAGCTGATTCACACGGAGTTGATACAAAATTTGTCTCGTCATTTTTGTGCGTTTGGTTTCTTAACAGCATAAAGTAAACTGTAAACTGACAATGATTCCTCATTCTTTCAGATTGTGTTCCTTCTTGGTATCGGCCACCGTCGACTAATACCCATCATCGTCTGTTACTGAAGCTTTCACCACCTGTTCTACAATTAATTTCTAGCTCTACAGTCTTGGAAGCCACAGCAACACCAAGATTACCATCAAAATCCATTCCTCTCACGCACTGCAATCACCGCACGAAGCGGCGCAGCAACTTGACGAATCGCATATATATAAAAGGAATGCATCCCAACGTGGGCATTGCTAATTGTCTCGTATAGTGCACAGCTTACGGTCAAAAACTCTGGCACTGTATTGTACGTGCGAGAGGCAATTTTTTTGAAAATGAAGAATACTAATTACAACTAATTTTTCTGAAAAATACCTTTCCAAGTATTTTCCTCAAGTTTTTCATCAAGGTCTTGGGTATAGTTCAGCTACTCAAAATTACTGACGCGATAGTCAGGGGAGCAAAAACAAGTGGGGGTTCCGAGTGTCCGCACACCCATTAAAACGTTATTTAGGGGTGCCTGAACGAAAAATAGCTGTAAAGTTTATAAAGTTATAGTTATATATGCTCCGAAGAAGGCATATATAACATTTTCCGCTAAAGTGCAGAGCGTCAGATAATTGACCCACTCCCCCCTCTGTCCCGGTTCCTCTACCCCAAGCAATAGTTTTAAATAATAATGTAGCCAAGTCTTTCACCCAACAGATTGAAAATATTCTTTGTCCTAGATTACCAAATGATTAATTTGTAAATTGTCTGTTATATTTCAGATTCCAAGATGAAAGTTCGTAAGGCGTCCAAATCATCCTTAAGCAGCATGAGGACTAACGGCGATTTGGCAATGGCCCGCCAAGACTCTTCATCACCATCATTTTCCGGAATCCCCTCAAATCTTGATAATTCAGCAACTTCATCGACCAAAAACTGCGGGAACCTTGAACCAGAAAATAGAAAACGGGGATGCAGAAAACGTAGAAATAGGGTCGCAAAAGTGATGTGCATCCGTTGTAAAAGGAAGTTCGAAATAAAAGGGCACGGTGTCTCGAAACTAAACAAGCGAATGAAAGAAGGAGCAGATTTTCTCTACAAATGCCCTTTTTGCGGCTTTAAGCATTAGTATCTACAAGCACAATTTGATTGTGTCTATCTTTAATTTAACGATAACATAAGCACATAACAAGTTTGTTTATTAAATCTGTTTCCAGCTAGACAACATAACACAAATGCCTTAATTTAATATTTAACGATAAGATTGCTAAATAACATAAATTTCTTAATTTAATATCTAATGATACGATTATAATTGTCAGTAAATTCAAATTTTCTTGTCAATAGATCTAATAAACTATACTTCAGTTAATATTATTTTACTTTCCAGCTAGTAAGCGTTTCATAGAAATAAATTGCTTTGATAAAAATTTCAGTGGAAAATTAACGATGATGTTACATTTAAAGCTATTAGAGTAGTTTCCAAATAAGTTTTGAAAGCAGCAACAATTCGTAATAAAATATTCTTAATTATAATTAGTTATAGATTTTCATTACTTTGTCAATTAAATAACCTTGATCATATTATACTATCAAATGTCAATGTTCCCGTTTCGATATCGATACATAAGCTATTAATCGATCACAAAAATATGATATATTCTGATGCTATGTTCGCACTACAACTTCTTTGCTATCATATACTGAAACATTTATTAAGAATAAAACTTTAATCCTACAGCAGCCTTGTGAAATAATATTTTTATTAGTACCTAACAGTAATAAAATAAATAAAGTAAAAAGAATTAAAGAAACTAATTGTTGAATATCCATCATCATCATCATCATCATCATCATCATCATCATCATCATCATCATCATCATCATCATCATCATCAAGAAACACACAAACTTTAAGCAGTTCATCGATATACTCGTAACCTACCTGTACACATTTTCTTTTTCTTCATCGTAACATCTTGAGTAAAAATTAGCTGAATTGATAAAGTTCCTTTCATCGACGCATGATGTATTCGAGTTGATTTCAAGAATAACCCGAAAATCAACTCACCACCCGAACGAATGTTTCAGATGATTCGCAACGATGTCTACGTCAGGGTCGCTACGTCTGCAAGAATTGCAATCGCTGCTATCGGCAGCTCAGGAATCTCAAAAAACACGAGACGCGTGATTGCGGACGACGACCGACCTTCTGCTGTGTCTTCTGCTCATTCAAGACCTCCTACAAGTCTCACATACAAATACACGCAGGCGACCATTTCGACATGAATCTGAAAGAAAGGAACAAGATCAACTACTACAAAATCTATACAATATCGACCTCTTCTTCAGCTCCTTTGTAGGAGCCCCGACCTGAAAAAACTACTCTCAAATATCCTCCATTAGTGCAGATTTTTGTAAATATTTTGAATCACGTTTAGTGGATCGTTCTATAAATTTTCCTACCGGAATATAAAGGATATATAACTATTTTTATCTAATAACATGTTTTCATTTGAATTCTTAAATATCGTAGAAAATGCCTTTATTGGACAATCAGTGAATCGAAAAATGGCTTTCTACAGACATTTATCTTTACTCTGTTTTCTTAACTTTTTGCATCGACCTCTTTACTTACTTTTCAGAAACAATGGTACAACTTATCTAATTACAACTTCGTAGTAGACTAAAAATATGATTTCCTTAGTTGATTCATAAATGACTCTTTATAACTGTCAAAGAAGTGGATTTAAGAGTTTCAAAACATTATTAATTTGAGTTAAAATCATAATTAATAAACAACCGATTGGAGTTAAGGGAAAATACATTTATCTTCCGTGAACGCACCATGGAATTTTTGTATTTATTTACCAAAAATTTTCGAAATACGACTTTTCGGAGGCTTATAGGCTTATACCTCCATTCAAAAAAGCCTGAAGGTGAAGTTATGGACTTATAAGCCTCTGAATTAGCATCTCTGTTTGTAAACATTATAAATTCAAGAACGATTTATTTTTCCTTATCCAACATTTATAGTGAACAATAAATTATGCACTAATCTTAAAGGAGTTCTCTCGATAATTGAATTGACGATGTCATTGACTTACAAATTTTTATGTAGCAAGGTAAATGATTCAAGAAGCTCCAGTTAAAATTTCGCGAGGCTAGGGTACCCCAAAGCCGAGAATTAAATATTTTTGTTATTGCTTTTTTAACACGTAGTCTTATGGGAAAGATTCTCTTTTTTCCGATTATAAATTAATTGATGATAACAGCTTTTCGATTTTTTTTTATAGTAATAGATAGATTTTTTTTAATTTTTAGCAATTTTCTAAAGTACCATAGGGTAACTGAAATAAGAGGGAGTTGATGTTTCATATATAAATCTCATTTGCCTATAGGTTATACATGCAGAATATATACCTGTATATACCGACTGCACTGGTCAAATCTAGTAAATTCTGTACTTGACTTCCTACGTATAAGGAGAACCTCCTTAAGCTCTTTCTTCATTTGATGAACAGCGGTTTAAGCAATTTATTTATAGACTCGGGGACAGATTTAAATATCTCAAGTGATATGGTGGTCATACGAGGTAAAAATACCATTTCATACACATCTTGAGTATTGTTATTATGTGTCACATTGCTTGAAGTGGTACCTAATTTTTTATTGGAATTTTTAGATTAAATCAAGACTTCTTTGCAACATACTAATGAAATCATTAATTTGATTTAAGGGAATATTCTTTTATTCAAGCAACATTTAAAATATTCAACGAAGCCTTCATTGAATCTAAGAATTTTTTGTCTATTTAGATATGAATATATATTCAATGAATTTATTATTAACTGCTTAAACATTGAAACTTTTCAAGAGATATTTTCGGCTACCGCAGCTAAGTTGAGGCTTCAAACTTTTGATTTAATTTTTTTATCTTTTGAAATATCTTTTATTTTAAATCCTATCTCCGTCTTAAAATAAATACTTACCGTTGCAACATTTTGCATTAATTTAGTATTGACCATATTGATATTTTACTACAAATGTGTAAATATGTATTATGTACTTATAATCCTAACGATGACCAATGATTGCAATCTCATGATTAACGCATAGAAAAATGACGAAAAAATTCTAGTGTATAGAATTTTTAATAATACCTATGAAATTTAAAAATAAATAGATGTGGAGAAATACAGGGAAACTAGATTAGATAATATAAGTGAAAATTCAATGAATTGTATTGCATTAAATAGTAGACGGTTTGAAAAGTTGATTTTTCATAAATTTTTTTAGAGGGTAAATATTTTATACATTATCTGTAACTTCATTGGCAGTCTTCTAATGTAATCAATAATCATTGACCTTTGTTAACCTAATTGTAAGAATGAGAAATATATCGGTTCACGTTTAAAATGAACTTTTAAGACTGGTGTTAGCAGTATTAATTCGAAAGTAGTTTCTTCTAAAATATTATAATGTTAAATAAATGATCATGCATGCTCATATTACAGATTCCTTGTCACAATCACACGCATTTAAATAAGAAATTGTAGCTACAGCTATTAAAATATAATAAGATTTTTGATCTTCGTATGCATCGTCAAGAAAGAATTCTATATTATTACATGAAATGTCAGTTTGTATTATAATGATGAATAAAGATATGAATGCCATCTCAGAGGTTCTGAAAATATTCTATAACCAAATATCTTAGCTGCAACTCTTACCAATTCAACTATTCTGTCCCAAAGATACATTACAATAAAAATCAAAGTCAAATATTGCACAGTCAACACAAACGAATTCTCGCACTCATGAGATACATACATCCACACCGAGGCGAACGAGCGACACTAATGAATTTCTTATCACTCATTTTTCAGTTCACTACGAAGAGCAGTACGCGTTTGCCCAGCAGCACCAGTTGCTTTATCAAAGCCAGCCAAGCAGAATCGTTGAGAAGAGAGAGAATGCCGATTTCCGGTGTGAGAAGTGCGGCAAAACTTATTCATTGAAAAACAACCTGCAGAGGCATTTGCGCTACGAGTGCGGCGGACGCAAGAGCTTCTCGTGTTACCTCTGCCCCGGCAAATTCACACAGAGCGGTACGCTCAGGCAGCATCTCCTCAAGATGCACAATGTCCACTTAGAACCCCACAAAAGGATGTATTTTCCCATAATCTAGTCGTTACTTGTCATGACATTGACAATGTTTGCGGATTTTCAGGAGAGTCTTGAAAGAATAAAAATTACAGGGAATCGTTCGATTATTATTAAAAAATTCAGAGTAACTTCTAATACTCTAAAGAATCATAATATCCAACTTTTATTACATTCATTAAACTTATTTATATAACCATAGAACATCCTTAAAGTCATTGTTGGTTGGATGTATGACTTGAGGATTAAAGACAAACATCTGCCGTTGTACTTTATTTTAATTATGATTGGACTAATTCTTTTTAAGATGAATAGATAAACTACTATCGGAGGAAATCGATTTATTACACCGAATACTCATTAGGAAGAGCTCTATCGCATTTGTTATTAAAGTGCTGGCATGCAAGTAACTACTTAATTAAACAAATCAAAAAGGTCGATCTATTATTGCTATTTATAATGAACTTATAACGGTCCTAGACTGGATGGCAGTATTAGAAAAAGGTTAATGCTAATCAAAGCAGTGTATAAAATATAGTTTAACTACATTCTTTTCTGTACTTTATTAGGCACGACCACTACACGGTAGTGTCTTATATTTTCGTCATCGCGAAAAGTGTCAAACTACAAAAGTCACATATTTTAGCACTAAAAAATTTTTATTACGAACAAAATTGATTTTTTTTTTGGTAAAGACATATGTATGTAGGATGTCAAGTCAATAGATTTTTTCCGTGAATTGTTGGAATGCGTCAGCGCTGGTTTTAATATCATAATTTCGTATTAATATTAGTTCAGAAGTAGTTACTTTTAAAATATTTACATTAAATAAACCATAAAGTTTATATTAATCATAATAGGCCGTTATGACTTTTATTCTTTCTCCGTTAAAATCAATTTATAAATACCATTGGAATAAAAAAGCCGATTTTTAATCTCTGTACAATATCAATCTCAAATAATATACTATGTTATTAGACAAAGTACCATAAGATTCGTTTGTAAAGACCAATGAATAAAGTTATGGTTTAATTGAAATCATCTTCAATATCTTCAATTTCTTTTCCCAGGCACCACTGCGACACTAGGCAGCTAAAATACCAAGTAAAAGTAAATCCTCCTTGCACAGTCACCTAAAAAATACTGTTTACTTCAGCACTTTTGCCCACTCGCAACACTCATCAACACTTGCACAAGTCGTTCCAAACGAACTAAATTAACGAGAGCTCAATCGTTTATTTTTCAGTCCACTACGAAGAGGTGAGCGTTTATCCTCCTGAGATCCCCCCGCAACATCAAATGTTTCATTTGAAGCAGCCCAACAGAAACCTCGACAGTACGAGCGCGGATTTCCAATGTCAAAAGTGCGGCAAAACTTATTCATTGAAGAATAATCTGCAGAGGCACGTCAAGTTCGAATGCGACGGTCAGCGGCGATTTTGGTGCTACCTCTGTCCGAACAAGTACACACAGAACGCCAGTCTGCACCGGCACCTGCTGCATCATCACAACGTCGACGTCAGGCTGATGTCGAAGAAGCCACGCAAGCACCGTAGAAGTCAGTGACGAGCGTCTTCATTGCGTAACATGTGATTTCATTCTAAATGAATAACCGATTATTCTGTCTCTACTTTTTTTGTAGACAGATAAGTTTTTTTTTTTAATTTAAGAGCTTATACTTGTTTGCGGATGTATACATACATCTGGAGGTTTCTGTACATTTATTATGCGGTGTTACAATCTTTTATATATTTATTGTTGTTGTATATGAGACATTTTTAATTGATTCGTTTGATGAAAAAAATGTTCCATTTGGTAAAGGAGCCTTATGATTATATAATATATTTGAGTGTATATAATTTTAATTAGTTTTCATATATATTTATGTATATATTAGAATATATACGAACATACATATATAATAGAAATGTTAATTTTTTAACACCAAAAAATAAAAGTATTATTAATCCTACTTATTTGTATTATTGTTATAAATATTTTACTACATTTAAATAAATATTGTTTTGTGTCAACTATTTAATATTAGAAGAATGTATATTATCATCATATTAATTTATTCACAATATGCATGTATTGCGTACATTCGATTTACGAGACATGCATAGTAATATATAGGTTGAATAAACTGATTAAAAATTTTTTTTTTAAATACCAATTTTTGGTTGTAAACTAGGGCACATTCTGTTACTATCGTCTCGAAAATATTAGATATAAAGCTAATACTAATTCTAGTCAATTGATTTAATAAAATCCTTGATGCTGCTGATTTTTTTTTCTTTTTCAGGATCTAGTCATGAGAAACTGTTGCATCATTATTCCAGTACATCTTTAATATTGACAAAGTAAACTCAAATATCGGTGGTAATGAATGTTTTCCCAGAAAAAAAAAAAGAACAGCACTGGATAACATAAAAAAAACTTGAGGAAAACGACTGCAGGATACTAAATCATTCAAACATAATCCAGAAAATCTTATGTACTAAAAAATACTGTTAAAATTAAAGGAATACCTGCTGAGGGACAACAATATAAACATTTATTTGATGAAAATACATTTCTTGAAATTCATACTTATCGTTTTGAATACAATAAGCATGAGTAATGGAATCAATGAAATAAATATAAAAGAATCTATTTATTAATCAAGTCAAAGCACAATTTGCATCTGAAAAACTTCTTCCTTCATCTCCTTCACCTTAAGACAAAACGATTTCGCAGCTGCAAACATGTTTAAACAATAGCTGCTCATCGATTAAACCATTCCATCGCTCTAACTGAACCATCTTCGTTTCAATGTTTCAGCAAGGCTATTCTGCAGTACACTGCCACCTGAAGTCTGGAAGAGCTGTAAGGTGAATCTGTGCTGTCTCAAATGCTGGAAAAGTTACAGCGACTGGCGCAGTTTGAAGAAGCACATGAACTACTTCTGCCAGGTGGAGCCGCAATATCAATGCCCGTATTGCAGTCATCGGGCGCGGATGAACACATTGCTCAAGTATCACATCAATCGTGAACACAAACTCGACAATCTGCAGTGCTGTAGCGTCGAAGACAAGAGCAACGTGTTTATTTAGGGCACGCAGCGCGCATGAGTTGAATTAGACTCTTCGCATTTAGATTACTATAGGTGATAGCTTAGGTGCGCTGTGTTTCCTCCGAGAGCCGCAAGCAAGCATCACGAGAGTCCTTTATGCATTTGTCACAGTTATACCGAGCCAAAATTTCTGCTGCGCCACTTCCTATCATTGCATTCGATTCATATCACGCCGTTATTATCGATGAACTTATCGATAAGGGTTTCTACTTTGATGTGATTTTCCGAAGTTGCTAGCTTTCTTCTAAGAAATATAACGGCACGGTATTAAAAAATTACAGTTTTCATCAATCTGGATCAAGTAATGTGTAAAATTATAATTTTTTCGTTTATATTCGTTATCGAATTAGCCTTTGTCTTTACAATTTATAGGTTTTGGATTTTTTTTTTTTTCAAAATAGAGTTAAGAGTGGAAAAAGCAGAATGTTCCTTAGCAACAGAGTTATCAAGTGATACATAATTCACAAAGATCAAATGTAAATATATTTAGGTAGTTAAGATATATCTAACGGATTTTAATAGTGTAATTATTATACATGTTTAAATGATTTAATAAATGATTAAATTTCTACTAGAATTGTTCATTGTAAAATATAATTTCATGTTGTATCGATGTTCAAATCGATTTTATATTTCTTTACTCCAGCTACAAAATTGGAGATGAAGAGTTACTCTGCATCTATAATCCAAAAATTTTGTAATGTACTAATCTAAATGCCATTTTGAAAATGTACAAAAATAAAAAAATGAGATTTCCAATATTACTCTTTGGTGGTATACACATTTATTTCCTTGGTCAACTTAATATTTTAGTGCACAGATACTTCAAAACAATATTGCTCTCTCTCTCTCTCTTAGTCTTACTATTCAAGACTATTCTTTTGTTTTTATAATCGAATAAAATGTAAATTAAGAAATTTGATTTATAACAAATCATTCACTTTACTGTTTGCGAAATACATAAAAACTTTAACTGAAAACTTTAATACTGCAAAAACATTTAATTTTTATCACTATTTTGATGGAAAGTTTCGTAAAAAAAGCAACCATAATAGACTTATGATCATTCGTAAAGAAGCAGTAGGTAGTACGATTAAAAAAGTTTCAGGCCACTTTCATGCGGTTCGCTACAACTGACCATTTCTAAACCTGTGTTTCAGTTGAGGAGGAATTAATGGATCCACTCATGATCGCTAACCAACCAACTATCATCCAACTGAGACCTCACACGATCTATAACGGCAAGACCAAACGCTTCTGTGGTGGAATGTTCCAGTGCTGCGTTTGCAAATACGAAAGCACCTATAGAACCAATGTCGAGCGTCACGTGCGCAATGTACACGTTGGTGGCGACGCTCGTTACAAGTGTGACTTGTGCGATTTTCGCAGCAAATACAAGTCATGCGTAGACCGGCATCTACGATCGTTTCATAAGAATGAATAAACCTACATGTATGTCAATATAGAACCTACTTTTGGTACTATTTGTTTTAAATGGTGCGTTTGAAAATTAACGTACTAATGACTATATGATATATGATCATTGAGAAAAATGTTGTAGGAAAAATTACTATACCGTCTGTATCTAGGGTAATATGCCAACTACTGACACCAATCAGGATACTAACATTTGAATTTATTAAATCAATATTTTCTGAAAGAATTCCTGATTCTATTTAATGTAAAATTGAAAAAAAATTGAGTGGTTTTTACTAGGAGAAAGAGCATGAATCATTTGAAACCAATTTAAAAAATAGCGAGTTTATTTCAAAATGTGAGTATGTAAAGCATATTCTCAAAATTGAGAAGAGTAAAAACCTCATATTGCAGTTAAAAGATGCTTTAATAAAAGTAAATATTCCATTCAGATTCTATAGCTAGATATAATTATAGCTAGTTTTTAGTTTAAAATTCTGGCGAATACATATACTAGTCGAATAGCTGTACTGGTTAATATTCCATCAGAGATCTATAGGAATTTTTGAAAACAGTAGTCATCTTGATGGTATAGTAATTTTTTTTTTTTGCTCTCAAAAATATTCATCATATATTTATAATTCAATTTTATTTGTACATTTTGAGTGTAAAAAAAACTGTAGATGAGAAGTATTAAACAATGTTTATTGATTTTTAGAACGATTAATTAAGATTTTTAGCATTTTGGTCAATAAATGGTAGGCGTTCAACAAATGGGCAGCTTATCTTACATTATTTTTATCGGTAACAACAATTTAATGTATTGTTAGATTATATCAAAACTGATTTATATGTACTTACAACTGGCGATAGTTTAAGCTTATTTATACTAATTTCAAATGTATCTATTTATCATAGTTATATTGTTACAATTTTTTTCTTTCTTAATAAGGTAATAAGTACCCAATACCCGGACGCTAAATAAAAGTTAAGTTTTAAAGCTAGTCTATTTAATAGAATTTTCAAAAGTTTGATAAGCTTTTAATTTTATTGTTAAGTCTAGACTATTTCTTATCGATTAGAACATAGAAAATGTCCTGCTTTTAACTTTTATATGTTAAAAATGAAGCGTTTCCAAAAGTCTCTTTGCTTTAGAAGTCGGACAGGCTCTTCGACATTTTCAGAATCAGTGCTAATAGTCGGACTCCTTCAGAACCAGTACTCGGACAAATTAAAAGTATTAAGTCTAAGGATCGTAAAACTTTATGACAGTTTAGTTTAAAATTTAATGAATTTAAATTAACTATTACTCTCCGATTCATGATTTTATTGAGTAGTTCGTGGGTGAAACAGTTTTTATTAAGATGTAAATAACTATTAATTTTTAGGTTATTATGCGCTTTTGAGATCAGGTGTCTCTGAGCTCTGAGTAATGTTTATACAACTGGAAGCTAGGTACTTATACTCAGACACCACAATCATTTGCGATTTCTACAATATATGTTGAATAATTTTTTACTGTACAATTGTTATAAGTAGTAAATTAAAAAATTTAGTTGCTTCTTTGTAGTTCATGTTTAGTATAATTCTAATATATTTTTATTTATTTTATTCGTGTCTCTCAATAATTATAATGTTGGTCTGTTGTTCCAGTACATGTATTCGTTTTCACCTTGTCCATGTATTGGGTCTATAACCTTAATCATTTTTCCCTTGAGTAGTGAATAGAAAATTATTCCAATTATTTTAATGTCATTTTAGAAATATGTAGATCCTTGGTGGATATCGAAATCGTTTTTAAACTAGTATAGGAGCAAAAGATTTTAATAAATAATTTTCAAATTTCAGTTATTATGGATGATTTCAGTTTATTATTATAATTATTAGCCCCCTTTATATAAAGCTAATAATATTTGTGAACTGCTTTAAAATTTATTAGCAAAATGTTTGGGAAAAGCATATAGCTCTCAAGGCACAAATCTACTATTTCTATATCAGATTTTGAAAAAATTAGAGCAGTTACGCCTCTTATCAAATGCCATAAAAAATCGATTTTTTTCATAATATTCTTTTCTCAAAAAATAATAAACCTTAATGCTTGAAAATTTAGCAACTTAATGCTAATTAATACTCTTAATAATTAAATACCTTTCCATGAAGATTGATACAGAGATTCAAAAATTATAACATAAATTTCAAAAAATTACATTTATCTAAATAACAAAGTAACGACGCAAGCTATACAAAATAAGGTCTCAAATTGTAGATAATATAGAAAAGCATATAGGTACTGAAAATTTTTTTGAGCCTGAAACTAAAAAATTATTTTCTGCAACAAAAGAAAAGAACATCGATGAATCTTAATAGTATATTATGCACCTCGGGAGAAAAAAACTTGGACAATCCAGAAATCGTGTAAATACGAGGTCTAGGTTTGCCAAGTTTTCTCCAGTGGTGGATATACTATTTTTCCTCATAACAGCGCATAAAGTTCATATTTTCGCGAGAAAAAATTATTTTTCTGCCGCCATCCCACAAAAAGAATCGAGTAACATGAGTTTTGAAATTTGAAAATTGATTTAACGGTTCTCGAGATACTGAAGGATACACACACACAAAGACGAAAAAATATTTTCTCAAAAAATTGTTAATTTTTGTTCTAATGTTGTTAAAAACAGTTTATAGCATTTTCGAAAAAAAATAATTTTCCATTGATACTTAATATGCATATAATTAATTTTTTCATATCTTTGATGTTTCATAGACAACTGTTGTAGCTGATTGTAGCGCAAATACGAGACCACTGGATTTTTCCTATCTTACTTAGGGGTAAAACGTTTAATGTATGTACTAGTAATTTTTCGACATTTTCTACCTTGCTTATTTCAATTGATATTCTAAGTTAATTTCTCTATGCGTTAATATTTAGCCGTACGATAGATTTCTGCTCGAAAAACGTGTTCCAATTTTTACTTTAAGGATTACTAAATAAAATTAATTATTTTCTACAGTTTTAGAAGAGCGTAACTAATATTGTAATATTGTAAGAGGAAAAATGGGATCATGTATAATTAAGTTATTACAAATTTTAAAAAATTGTACATATGTAAATAATAATATCGCACGCTTATACAATAACATGTACAAGTAATACATCATATTGCTGAATGCGATTCTCGTTTAATAAAGAAATAAATTACAGGTTAAAAAATTGGCATTTTATTTATACTGATAAATAGAAACCAAATTTAGATCAATGTTTTCGAATAATTTTTTTTTTATGTTATCACTATATTAACGTTCAAATCATTAAGATTCACATTTTAGAAAAATATTATACCTAGACCAGTCTCGTTAGAAATAATATTCGTAACTCAATCATTTACCTCCGTATTTGAATTCGTAAATTTATGAAATTTGTAAAGTCATTTTTTCTCATTATAATTTCTCAATACTGTAGGAGAAAAGTATTAGCTGCAATTTAGAATCATTTAATATCAATTAGTAATATCTTCATTGAGTTACAAAAACCTTAAAACTTAATATTTAAAGCGTAAAAAAAATTCCAAATGCTGTAACGTCGATGTTTATTCTTGATTAACAAAGACACTGCATCGACGCTATTTGAAAAATACCTCACTAACAGCACACAACTTAATTTCTGTTTCAGAAGCCTACTGGTCACTATCCGAGGATCCTCTGCTACTGGCCAACGATTGGCAGCAAGATCGCTCCTTATATCAACAGCAGCAGCAGCAGCAGCATCAGCAACAGCAGCAACAACACCAGCAACCGAAAAAACAGCAGCAGCCGCAGGTACACGTTTGTCCGGATTGTGGGAAAATTTATGCGGTGCAGAGATCGCTGTGGCGGCACCGGAAGTTCGAGTGCGTTAACGCGAAGCCGCAACTTTCCTGCCAACTCTGCGAATATCATACGCCGCACAAATGGTCACTCGAAAATCACAAGAGGAATCGGCACGCTTGAAATCAGCGAAATACTCGTGAATGCCGATATGCACTAGCGAAATGTAGAGTTGTGAATTATCATAAAGGTTTTGAACGATAACGTTATTTTGATAATAAGAGCAATACTCAAGGAAAATTGATACCTCCGTTCGTAATACTTAAATAAAGTAAATAATATTACAATAAAGTAAATCATTAATTCTGACTTCAGAATAGAAATATTTCTTTTATATCATACGCGTAATTAGTTTTGCTTAGCGCCAAACAGGCGTAAAATCGAACTTAACTGAATTAATTGTATCTCTGCAATAATAATCACAATTGTTTTAAATTGTGATTTAAAAAATTGTTTGTAAATCAATTTGATATTCATTTTTTATGGTAATTAAAACTATCTCAATACAGTCCGCTAAAATAAGCACAAAAATATAAAATATTACGGCAAAAGTAATTGACAAGATATTAAATTGTTGCTGGTACTAATACGCACTAATGCGATTGATATATATATATATATATACAGGTTATCGTAATGGAATTGTTTTAACAGCATGGTCATCGATGTTCATTTGCAGATTAAAATAAGTTTGCTGGAAGAAATAGTAAAAAATAAATGCAATCTATTGGCAAATGTATTCCCATATTACATATGTAATCTTTTGTATAAAGAATATATATATAGGTAGCATTTGAATGTATGTGCAAATTAAAAAATTTTATAATTTTGTTAAAATTGCAGGGTATATTATACTGTTTGCAATAGAGTTTCTCGTTTATATCAAGTGTTCTTGAAAAGATTAGGAAAAATTGTATATGATTGTATCTTAATGTAAGTAATGATGCTAGGACATATTTTTAAGTTTCGTGTTATAAGAAATTACTTGTTCATGATAGTAAAAACTATTTACTTTTATTTTATTTATTACCAAGTGATATCGCAATTCTTAATTATAAATGTACTTTTGTACTTATGTAGAAAATATAAAATTTATCGATATTTTAAGTATAAAGATATGCCATTTCTGTACCTAATTTTTATAGTAGTACTGTTGATCACTATTATTATAGTAAATTTAACCAAACTCGAAACTTAAGTATAATGAATATGAATTAAGGCATTTTGTTTGAATACAAAATTTTCTTTTTTTTTTAAGCCAACAGTGAGTTTTGCTTATCACTGTTCTAGTGATGTATGGTAAAAAATAGCAGAATTATATTATTTAAAATATTCCTGCCAACGCCTTATTGGACATTCTTAAAGGTTTAAATGGTCCAATTCTTCAATAGATAACTTTAAAATTTTCATCTAAATTAGTAAATGTAATTTTCTAGCTTTTCTTTATTCTCAGTACTTTGCATTAATAAAAGTACCTTTAACATGCAACAAAGTTAAAATGTGCATTAATAGTATTTAGTATTTTATCTTGGCGCTCCTTTTCTGGATCACTCTTAACACAGTAGCCTCTCTTCCCTCTAACTGATAAGTTAGTATGAAACTCGTAGACTGCAGTATCTGAATTCCTACGTTTCATAAAGTTCTATCAGAAGTATCTTAAAATATATCTAATGAGACATATTTGCTTCCTATCTGAATACTTGAAAAATAACTATGCAGATTTCCACTAATCAGGCCTAATTGTATTTTTGTGTTTACAGCCTACCGCAAGACTTACTCGGGCGAGCAGATGCTCGGCTACACGTGCACCAAGTGCAGCAAATTCTACAAGATGTGGAGCAATTATTTAAAGCACAAGTGCGAAGCGCCAGAGTTCAAGTGCCTTATGTGTCCTTTTGCTGCTTTTAAGGCCTTCATTCTTCATGCCCATCAAATCGAGCAACATTTCTCGCGATTAACAGATCAAGTCGCTGCACGCGAACGTTCTAACAAGAAATAGAACAAGAAATAGGCTTCTAAAGTATAAAATTTCTGGTTTTATAACTGTCGTGCTCAGGATTAATGAAATAAAAATCGAATAACCTGTATGAATTATCAATCACTAGAGCTGACAATTGTATTAAAAATTATAAAACTACGATTTTTAAAAATTGTTCCATATCATAGACATAAACATCATTTTTCCTAATATAAGTAGGCCGAAGATATGAAAAATGACGAGATTGTCCATGATGAGGTAACGATAAATTATTTAATTTGATTCTGAGTATTTTAAATGGTGCTGTAAGCAATTATTAAAATTACATAAGTCTAAAAGAAACACGTATAACGATCGTTAGTGCAGCTTATTGAACTATCAAAATTTTAATGAGAGCTATTTTTGTTAATATTAGCAAGGCTTCAGCAAACTCTAAAATTAAAAACTATGCATTAATTATCAAGAAAATTGAATTTTCTCCTAATTATAATTATACAAGACAATAACAAAGCTAAGATAGAAATGTGATTTTTTCAGAGGTAACAAACGTGATAATCATCTTAACATTATAATAACTCGCACTTACTTATATGAAAAATATGCTCCTCAATATCAAAATTTGTTAAAATCAAATAATTCCAGGCGAAAAAATAAACCTAAAGCAGAAAAAAAATTTAAAGGAAATAAAAAATTTAATAAAAATTTTACACTCGCAGATGAATTTTTATTAAATCTGTTGTTTAATTTTAAATTTATTTTATTTTAAAGTTCATTTATCAAATTTTAAAAATTTCTATTATAATGGGAGTAAAGCTAGGTTCTATATAAAAAAAAGTATGGATTAATAAGCTTAAGACGAGCACAATGTACCCAAAAAACTTACAACGCTATCTTAAATTCTATTCAAATGAAAGTCTTCTTAATTAAAATAATAAAACTATTTCAATAAATGAATAATCTTTAGTAAAAACCTTCTTATGTATTTTTAAAAGAATATACAAAAGAATACAGAATAAATAAGCGTATTGCTGAGTGAATTTAAATAGTTGAATTATATAATAATGGACTAACATTCATTATTTTTATACTGAAGATTAATTCTTATTAAGTAAGTGGATTAAGCTGCAACGACTAAATTCTTTTTGATTAAAAATGTATAAACTGAAAATTCATGACTCTATACAATTTACGTAGTGTATTGAGTATAAATTGTACTTATTTTTACATTAAATAGACCAGACTGGAAAAATGATATCAAAAATAGGCGAACGATTGTGATTTTAGAGGTATATATTATACATTTAATTATTATTATCAATAATAATCGAAATTTCTTCGTACGCATTTTACATGTTACAAAGTTATCGATGATTTAACCTTAGAAGATTACCAGAAACTATGAAAAAATTTTTATTGTTTGCTACTATCTACTATATATTATAGGCTACTTTAATATCATACAATATGTTATTGCGTTATAATCAATACTACATGTCGAGCATTTGCTTTATTCCTAGTTTATCGCTAACTGATATTGAGTGTTTGCATGAAAAATTTTTTCGTTTTTGTAATTTGGACAAAGAACTAAACCCTGTTGGACAAACTTATTGATAATACTATCTAATAAACATTTTGAATATATTTATTCAATCTAAAATAATAAATTTATAGTCAACTAAGGCCCCATTCATTGACATCACTCTAGCATAAAATCAAATATAAATCTATCCAAAATATAATTTAAAAAAACCATACAAACTCTTCATTACACGTTTTTGAGTATAATTAGTACAAATAATTACATTTATAGTTGTATAATCATCACTTTTATTATTTTCGTTATATTAAAATAATTTTCGTATAGCGTTAGACCAATTATTTTATTTCATTAAAATATGATTGTACGATTATTTTGCTTATGTATTTGAATACATTCTCATGTTGTCAATAAAAGTATGTGTCAGAATTTAGAGTTTCATATCAGTATCTTTATTTAAAATAAGTATTATTTATTGTAATCAAATTGTATTTTCGAATACTTCAATGATACTCTGTTGCTTTACTGTTAGTAAAGAAAACATGCAAGCAGTATTTTATTAAATTATAACGTCATATTTATGTTATCTAAACTAAAAGATAAAAATATGAGTTTACGTATAATTAAATCTATTTTTACGAATTTAAAAATATTATTATTGTAAATTGACGTCTATTTATCAAATACATTTCATAGTAAGAAAAATAACTATATCGTCATTGTTATCAATTCATGTATTAAAAATATTTTATAAAACTTTACTGATTAGTGTATTTTGATTTTTTAGAGTCACAGCTGAGTATATTTGGGGTCTTCAGCTGCAAAATATGTTTCAAAAAATACCACTCAAGATCCTCATTGTTGCGACATCTACGTCTCGAATGTGGTAAAATTGCCCAATTTGGTTGTCCATATTGCGAGCATAGAAGTAAACGCAAGGACCAGTTAAAAGTTCATTTGAAATTCATGCACAAGATAATAATTAAAAAAATAACATAAGATAAAAATTCCAATAAGCGGATACGTTCGAGTACCTGGACACGCACTGATAAGTTAATTCATCAAAATATAGTTGGGCATTTGATAAAAAAATCTTGACAAAATCAATATTTGCTATTATGCAGTTTGATATAATTAAAATTTTCTAACGACGAATATTAAATTAGTGTTATTAAAAAAATATTTTATAATATATGATGTACGACGAAATTCTAATGTTTTTAAGCAAAAGATAATAAAAGTATAATTTTCTCTTATTATTTTCGTATACCTTATTCAAGTAATTTTCTTGTAGCATTAAACCAGCCATTTCATTTCATTTAAAAACAATTTTACTATTATTTATTGCTTATGTATTTGAATAAGTTGTCATATTATTAATAATAGTATATGACCGAATCTAACGTTTTCTGTCAGTGTCTTTATTTAAAATTATTATTAATTATTGCAATCAGAGGAAGTCTACGAAGGCGAAATAAAAAAGTAGTGTTTAGAGGGAATGTACATTGACATTATTTAGAACCTCAAACAACATTTAATTCAAAATTTTTATTAATTAAAAAACGTTGGCCCCCTTAGTTACAATGAAGCTTGATAAAATTTGTTGAAAATTAGTGTCTTTTTATGCTCATTTGTTTTTATTTAATCAATTCAGCCCTTTTAATATATTTCCTTTCAAGTAAGGGAGTTAAATTCGTTTTTAAATTAAACGATTTTTCATACTCTAAATAATAGTACAAGTTTAAATACAGGTGAAAATATGACTTTTTATAAGGCTAAATCTATTTTCAATAATTCAAATACATTTTTTGTAAATTTGAATCTACTTATAAATTATATTGAATAGCAACAAAAATAATTGTATAAAACAATCTCAATCAACCATCAGTGAAGCACATCTTTTTAGCAATTGTTTGTTAAATTCTTCGTCATGTTTTTAGAAAAACTATTTACACGTACGTAGTTTGTATTAGCATTAATGAGCTTATATCATCATGAGCATTACTTACGCAACAGTACCATCTATTATACTTAACTATTTCCCTCGGTCAGGATTAAAAAACTAAATACTCATAAAGACATTTAAAAACATAGTTTTGATCGGTTACTTGTCCGTATTAAAATATAATCCATGTACACCTAAATGGTTTTTCTAAATGCCTGATCAGTACATTGTACATCGATACATTGTACAAGATCTTTGAAACTTTTTTTTAGCATTTTTTAATAAATACTTACTAAAAAGATATGGTTCTGCGATGATCGATTAAGTTATCTGTTTTACTCAGCTTTAATATTTCAATCTGGAATAAAAACGTCTACATACATATTAAAAATAATTATATCATAACTTTATCAATTTATGAATCAAAAATATTTTGTGAATATTTTACTAATAAATTGATTTTGATTTTAGGGTCACAGCTGAGTACATTTGGGGCCTTCAGCTGTGAAATGTGCTTCAAAAGATATCAAGCAAAGTCCTCGCTGTTGCGGCATCTACGTCACGAGTGTGGGAAAATTCCACAATTTTGGTGTTCGTATTGCCATTATAGAGCTAAGCGAAAGGATCATTTAAAAACTCACTTGAAGCTCATACACAAGATGTATTAATAATTAAAAAATTAATATAAGGTAAAAGTGCCAATGTGTGGCACGTCCGAGTATTTGCACACACCCTGAAAGATTAATTTATATAAAATATGATTTGGCATCCCGTGTAAAAATTTCCCATATATAATTATAATTTTATATAAATAGTTATGTATAACTATATATAACTGTATATGGATATTGTTTCTATGTAATTGTATATGGTGTGACGAATTCGCGAGCAAATTTCATATTTGCTCGGTAATTCGATGACACGCTCTATCCAACGGCGCGTAGACTGAGGGAACCGTGAGCGAAATAGCGAGCGTGGCGCGTGTCGCGAGAAAGAGAGAGAGAGAGCGAGAGAGAGTGATTTAGGCAGATAGACGGCGCGATAGGATAATTAGACCGCGCCGACAGATCGTTTTCCACCGCCAGAGAGAAAGCACTCTATCGAGGATCGAGACGCGCGATTCGGTGCTGTGAGAGTGTGTGTGTGTGTGTGTGTG